>PVIH01003893.1:0-150647 GCA_004025045.1 Sigmodon hispidus
TTTTAAAAAAAAAAAAAAAAAAAAAAAAAAAAAAAAAAAGATTTGAATAAATCTATAGCTAGACATGGTAACTGGTATTTGTAATCCCAGTATTTGGGAGGCTGAGGCTGCAAGATTTGCTGCTTTGAGTTCCAAGCCAGCCTGGGCTATAGTGTGAGCCCTTGTCTGAAAAACAAGCAAACAGAATGTTAACATATCAAAGGAGTAGGCTTGAGAGGGAGGCCCTGCCTGGGCTTCCAGGGCCGGACATTTTCCTGATTCCTACTGAGGCAGCCAGGACGGAAAGGGAAGTGAGTCTCGTGACAGTTCTGACTCAGGTGTTAGTTCCTGCCAGGAACATGGGGACAACTGTCTGGTACAGGCACATCTCAGGGGTACTAGGGTTCTGCTGTCCCAAGTGCAAGAAAGTGGATCTGAGCATAAAGCAAGTTACACAGTGGGGTGTTCTCTGTTTGTTTGTTTTTTCTTTCTTATAAACATTACCTTTATAGTCTATTGCAGTCTGTTAAACAATAGCCTGATGTGATGTACAAATGAGCAGACTGGGAAGACGACTGTGTCAATCAAGTGCCTGTGTGTGGTACAAGCATGAGTGCCCGAATTCAATCCCTAGCGCCCACTTAAAAAGCCAGATGTGGTTACAAGATCACATGCTTGTAATCCCATCGATAGAGGGGCAAGACAAGGGTCTCTGGAGCTTATTGGCCAGTCAGGCAAGTCCAATCAGGGAGCCCTAGGTCCTAGTGAGAGACTATGTCTCAGGAAAGAGAGAGAGGGACAGAGGAAGGAGACAGCTTCTGAAGAATGTCACCTGAGGTTAGTTAGCCTCCGGCCTGTGAAGCACACACATTGATGTGCGCAGGAACAGACAGTGATGGGTGCACATACACACACACACACACACACACACACACACACACACACACACAAAGACATCTTTATCAGCAGAATTTAAAACTGTTCATACCTTAACTTGAAAATATTTTATTGCTTAAAAAGAGAGAGAGCAAGGAGGGCCACTGAGGCTGCGCAGATGGTTCAGAAGCTACAGGCGCGTACCATCAAGCATGGTGATTTGTGTTTGATTCCTAGTATGCATGTAATGGAAGGGGAGAAACATCTCACTCTGACCTCCATACACGCCATTGCATGTATGCACACACACACACACACACACACACACACACACACTAAGTAAATATAAAATTTTAAAGCTGTAATTGCTCCTGGCCATATGAAGTATTGGGGCAGTGCCGTGCATGGATTGGAACTTAGAGTTGCCACAAACCTCCACCTGAAGTGCCTGGAGCGCACAAGGCACACTTGCACTTGTCCTACATAGTGCTCAGGCAAGTCCTGTGGGTCAGAGTTCATTTCTCCTCTGTAGACATGGAAACGGAGCAGAGCAAACTGGAATGGTGAGCAGTGTATGCACAGAGCAGTAACCAGCAAGACACGGCTTGTCTTCTGCGTAACCTGTGGATAAACCTGGCCAGCGAGCACTCAGCTTCTGGCTTTGTCTGTCAATCAATCCAGCTGCTCTCATTGTCCTCCGCAGTGTTGAGGACAGAGAGAAGGGGACGTGTCCTTTGGAGGACAGAGTGTCTGAGGATGTGACTTAAATTCTCATCTATCTCTCTCCACAGAAGTTGTGTTTTTTAAAAAATAACTTATTTTTATTTTATATGCATTGGTATTTTGCTTGTGTATATGTCTGTGTGAGGGTGTCAGGTTCCTTGGAGCAGGAGGTACAGGCAGTTATGAGCTGCCATGTGGATGCTGGGAATTGAACCTGGGTCCTCTGGAAAAGCAGTCAGTGCCCTTAACTGCTGAGCCATTCTCCAAACCCCAAACATTAATGCAGCAGTTGAGGGGGCAGCTCAGTCACTGAAGGGCTTGATGTGTAAGCACAAAACTCTGGTTCAAACCCAGTACTCACATTAAGAGCTGGGTGTCCCAGTGTGGGCCTTCAGTCCAGGGTCAGGCAGGCAGGCAGAGATGGGGTTTGCTGTGCAGCCAGTGTGGTCTAATTGGTGAGCTCCACGTTCATTTGAGAGGCCCTGCCTCAAAAAACAAGATGGCCAAACTGAGGAAGAGGTGATTTGATGGGGAAGAACACTTACTGCTCAATCATGAAGCCTAGAGTGAAGAGCCTGGCACCTGTATAACAGACTGGCATCTCATAAGGGCTTGTGTGCTCCAGTTCCGAGACCTCACCTGTGCATGTAGGTCCACACATAAAATGAACAAATCATAAAAAGAAAAAGTAAGGACCTGTGAGATGGCTCAGTGGGTAAGGGTGCCTGCTGTGATCCTGACAACCTGAGTTTGATTCCCAGCACCCACATAATGGAAGGAGAGAACCAGCGGAGAGAACCAGGTTCTACACTCTGTTCCACCTCTACCCATGTGATGTGGTATGCACTCACACTCTAAACAAATAAGTGTAATAAAAGAACAAGGTTGGGAGTAACAGAGAAAGACACTGGACACCAGTCTCTAACACACACCTCTCTCCCCATCTCACACCACACATATACACATGTACACACCTGTACACATACACACATGCACACACATGCACACATACACCTGTACACCCCACACACACATATACACCTGTACACAGATATGTATATATACATATATAATTAAAATGAGATTAATTCAAATTTCAATATTTAGGAGGCTGAGGCAGGAGGATTGCTATGAGTTTGAAGTCATTCTAAGCTACACATTAGGACCTGATTCACATTCCCTCCCCACTACAATGCTTAAAATATAATTAATGCAGCACTGAGGTGATATCACAGGCCTGTAATTGTAACACTTAGGAGGATGAGGCAGGGGGATTAGATTTGCAGGCCAGTCTGGGCTGCATTGCAGGTTCTATGGCAACCTAAGGATCATAATGGGATCCTGTCGTAGAAACCCAATAGTAATATTTAATGCAGAATCTAGACTTAGTTCCAAATGCATTTGGTTACTTTTCATATGAAATACATTGTATTTCTTTTTTAAAAAGAAAAAAAACAAAAAACAAAAAAAACCTCAACCTACTCTCCTCTGTCCTTAAATACATCAAAGGGGCACTCTGGAGAGATGCCAGTGGCCACATGTCCTTTCTGCCACCTCTACTGCAGGTCACCACTGCCATCTCATCATTCCTGAGCCTTTGCTGGCCATGGTCCAGATGTGCTTCCCGCACCTTAGTTTAGCTTAGTTTCTAGTCAGAACCAGATGAGACAGATGTTTGCGCACCAGTTGGTACCTGGGCCTCAGGCCTCCCCCACAGCTATCTCTCTGATTGATGATTTGATAAGGCCCCAGCCTTTCAGGATATGGCCAAGGGCTGGAAGAGAATGAGGAAACAAAAAGTCACCTGGGAAGTTCAGGGCAATTTGTCACAGCAGGCCACTGTCCTCAGATGCAGAAGCTGTGGTCCAGAAGCCTGCTCCCTGATGTATTTCTAGCCACTGGCCTAAGCCCCTTAAGTGCTTATCTCAGGGGCCCTTTCCTGGAGTCTTCTCTGACATCTGGCCTTTCAGTGGCTCTGCAGGTGTGGGTCTCTGAGGGACATCATGCACATTCATGGCCAGCACTGCTCTGGGAGCTTCTAGCAGCTGCCTGTACATCTTGGCTTGTAACCTCTGTGTGACATCATCCCAGCCTCTTGTTCTACAACCCTGGTTGTTCCTGCTGATCTCTCACCTCCTTCTTGGGGTGAGGGTTGTGATTACAATGGACCACCTGGGTAATCTGAGGTGCATAATTTCTCATGACCCTTGGTTTGATCACATAAGCAAAGCCCCCTTCTCTCCTTATACAAGGAAGGGAACACTCACAGGTTGGGGGGGGGAGGAGTTCAGGATATTGACACTCTGAAGCCTACACTACCTCAAGACTATAGGGATAAAAAAAAAATGTCCCCTCCAGTCTGAAGGATTGTTAGAATAAACTGTCAGAGAGAGAGAGAGAGAGAGAGAGAGAGAGAGAGAGAGAGAGAGAGAGATGGGAAGGCCTTGGATTCTGTGGTAGATATCATGGCAGCCCTCCTGTCTGAGAGGCATCTTTTTTTCACCCTCAGCAGGATTTATAATCTTTGGCACTAGCTCCTGGGAACAGGCTCCTGTCCCTGCAGGTGATGGTGCTATGTTATTACCATCTCTAACCCCTGACCCCATTGCCCATGCCCAAGTTCAAATTCTGACCTGGCTGCTGTATTGGTTCTGTGAACTGGCACAGACTAAGTGTATGAATTTCCTCATCTATAAAACGGAGGCAGTAATCTAGCTGCAGGGACCATCAAAGATGAAGCGTGTGGTACAGTGGCTGGCAGACAGTGTCAGTCAACAGCAGACATGATTACTTGCTCTCCCCTTGGTTTGTACGTCAGATAGGCCATCTATGCTGAGGAAATTTCTTTGGTGGAAAGGACTGTGAGGGAGGTCACAAGGTCTCCAAACCACATACTTCTAGATTGTTCAGTGCAAGTGGAAGGGAACTGACATTTGTGCCTCAGTGTTAGTTAAATCATCTTTGTTAAGCAGGATGTTACTATCTACACTTATCTAGGAGGAAGCTAGAAACTCAAGAAGGAACTGACTGACTTCTTCATCTGCCTTCCCAGGAGCCCTGTGGTTTCTCTAGTACTAGAATCATGCATGAGTCGTGAATCCATGAACACTTGTTATAAGAAAGGAGAAGCAATATACTCCCATTAGGGGACCAATGTCATTGGGGATGGGGGAGGGGTCCTCCCAGACCAGGGCAAGTATACAGAAGATTAACTGGAGAAAAATGTGTTAAAGAAGATACATTGTTTGGAGAGGTTGCTATAGCAGGTGGACAGAGAGAGACAGTGCTGATTGACTGACTCTGGGAAGGAACGGAACTTCTTTTGTCATAGCTAAGAGAAAGGACTTGATATTGTCTCATGGGCCAATTCTGTGGGGCCCATATCTGGAAACAAGTGCACATCTCACTGTCTTGTCAAGTTGTTCATTTTGCAGTTCCCATTGTCCACTAAGATTGATGGACTGAGGTAAGGGCCATGAGCCTTCAGGAGTGAGGCTCTATAGAGTTGTGAAAACATCACGAGTCACTGGGGTAAGGTGCCAAGTAGTCAGGGTCTGCTCATTAAAGTGAAGAACCTTCTGCCTTTACTGTTGCTCCCCTTTGTCTCTAGGGCAAGGCTGCAGTAAGTTATCAGGGTTTATAGGCTCTTCATTGTAGAGTCTGTGTTTCCTGTTTGAGAACAGTGCTGGTGGCCATGTCTACCATCCTGATGGATAGATATGTCCTTTTCCTGTTTAATCCATTCTGACAACTACCTCTGAAAACACAGGCCCGGGGCTGGAGAGATGGCTCAGCGGTTAAGAGCACCGTCTGCTCTTCCAGAGGACCCGGGTTCTATTCCCAGCACCCACATGGCAGCTAACAACTGTCTGTAGTTCCAGTTCCAGGCAAACACCAAGATAAATAAATAAATAAATAAATAAATAAATAAATAAAATAAACTTAAAAAAAAAAAACTTTATTTAAAAAAAAAAAAAAAAGAAAACACAGGCCCTATCTTGGTTCACTTTGTATTGCTATAACTCAATACCTGGGGCTGGACAGTGTACACCAGTTAGTTCATGGGATGGGGCCCAGGCTTTGGGACATATGTTTTTGATGGAGATGATGGGATAGATGTCTTCAGGACCTTTTTCTTCCCAATTCTTTTGCTTCCAAGTCATGAGATGAGCAGGTTTACATCTCTATGTGTCCCCACAAACATGTACCCCACAAGTTTAGAGAACAAGACTAATGTGAACTGAAACCTTCAAGACAGACCAAGCAAACTTTTTTTTTGTCAGTCATTCACCTCAGCTCTTTGTTATGGAAACAGAAAGCCGCCAATAAGGCGCCATTCTTAGAGATTGCTTGCTTTTATTCTTCTTTGGAACAGTGCTTTGAGTTTCAGCAAGTGTTTTTCAGAATTTTTTTATATTTTATTTTGGTGGGAGAGGCCTGAGACAGAGTCTCATGTAGCCCAGGATAGCCTTGAACTCCCCTTGTAGCTGAGAATGACCTTCAGCTTCTGGTCTGTCTCCCAAGCGCTGGGATTTCAGGTGCATACTATCATATCCAGAATTGTTCTTTAGGATCTAAGTCCTAGAAGTGAGGCAGGGGTAGAGTGGGATCGGTGTTGGGTTGCCTTTGTTTCAGGCACGTTGTTTTGCCTACACCATACCTCAGCTCCAACACTCTGTTTTAAGGAGTTTAAACCTGTACTTAGCAAGCACACAGCTCTTTGGTGAACTAGCTGGCTGATCCGGCCAGTTCTCATAAAACCACTGGTAAATGCAGAACAACTGCTTTTCTCTCTCTAAGCTCAAGTGCAGAGTAAGAGCCCTCTGTGAACACCATGTTCCTAATTTCCTAATCCCAGCTGCAAGAGGATGCAAACATTCCATCATGAAGGTAGCGTGTCTTTGAGGGCGTTTCCCATCACCACCTCTCTCCTGTTGCAAAGGGCAGCACTGAGGGCTGAGGTTTCCAGTAGCATCTTAGCTTGCTCATCTCTTCTACAGTTCATTAAAGTGAGAGCGCCTGGGAGCAGGTGCCTGTATGGAGTTTCTCTTGACTGTCCTATCTTGAGATAACACATGCTTGACACTAAACCATCAACCTTGCATCCAAAACTCACCTTCTCTGCTCTTCTCTGGCATTGGGTTGCAGTAGTTGCTAAGCAACTGGCTTATCTGTAGCAGTTCCTGGTTGGTCAGCAGATACAGAAGACAGACAAACACCACAGTTCCTATTGGAGACTTCCAGCTGTGAGATACCCCAGGGGATGGAACTTGAACTCTGCTGCCTCTAAGCACATTTGATGGAACTCCACATCCCTCTCCCTCCAGGACCTGGGATCTGCCTTTTGACAGATATAATCGAGAGTTATAATATGATAGATTCAAACTTCAACTACATAGGCCAAGAAGTTTACTAATTCTAGAGGAGTTCAAGATGATTTATAATAAAATTGTCTATCTTCCTTTATATTTAAAACCCACCCAAGAGGTTTCTGCTTTGCACCAGAGAGCTCAGGAAACTGTTTATTTTTGGAGCTCAAGAAGGCACTAACCCCACTAGACTCCCACCTCAGGAATCCTATGCAATGTTTTCCTTCTTTTTCCTACCTCAGTGGAGCTCTGCTTGTCACTAAGATTTTTGATAGCCAAGTTCTGTCTTTTATTATAAATTACCAGTATTAAAGATCCTCTACAAAACTCAAGCATTATGGTAGGGATAAACTGAAGTACTGTCCAGCCTAAAATGACCTCCCTTCTAAAGAATATATTGTTGTGGCGTGTGTGTGTGTGTGTGTGTGTGTGTGTGTGTGTGTGTGTGTGTGTAGAAAGTTCTAGAACATAGATTTCTAGCCTCTATTTACTGTGCCTTTTAATATGCCAATGACTTTTATTTAAAGGGTGCTTCTAGGCCAAAAGAAAGTTTCACCAACTTAATTAATTTAAGAAGTAATTAAGTCCAAATAACAAAGTATCTGTTTCCTAACTACTTGGCATATGCTTAAAAGATATCACATACACATTAAAAGACTAAAAATCTCTTAAATTGTATTCTTTGATCATCAGGATGACTTCTAAACAGGATGTGTGCTGTTAGACATTGCTTAAGTTCTCAGGCTTGGAACCACGTAGGATACATACACAGGACACCACCACCCTCATTTTTTCCCCATCTTGTTTTTTGTGCATGCATATGTGTGTGTGGTGTGCTCACACTTGCACACAGGTGCCTTTTGTTACTAATTATAGCAACTGCTAAAAACTCAGCTTCATAGAGAAAGGCACAGAATGAAAGGTCTCCAAGTGGGCGTGGGAACAGTGTCAGTCATTCTCATGGACTCTAGTACAAGCTGAAGATTACATTTCTCTCCAAATGTTAAAGTCCTGTGACAGGTAGATGGGGGTAAATTTCTGTCACCGTTATTTGGTGAGCCAGTGAACCCACAGCAACCAGGAAGTCTAGGTCAGCCCCTTATTTATGTAATCAAGAGATGTGGGGCAGGGTTTATTAGTGACAGGAAGGTGAGTGGGGACAGAGCAAACGTAGCCAGCACCTTCCCATCGTAACTGTATCTGGTGCATCATTAGAGACATCTCCTGTTCTAAGACAAGAGACATGTTCCCACAGACTTTGCTCAAGCCTTTGATAAGTGCGGTGCGAGACTTATTTCCCAGCACCACCAGCCAGCTTTCTTCAGGGTTGTGTGCCCACAGCCTCAGAATCATGTGAGTCCCTTCCCATGGAGGCAAAGTGAGACATGCAGGAGAGTATTACAGGCCTGTTGGGAGTCTGTTTCCAAGGATATGGCCTTTCTTTGTCTCATCATGGCCTCTTTTTAAGGACTTCACAGCATCACAGGGATAAAAAAGTATTAAAATGTTACTCCAGGCCGGATATAGTGGTGCATGGCTTTACTCCCAGCTCTCTGGAGGCAGAGACAGGTGGAGCTCTGTGATCTCCAGGCCAGCCTGGTCTACAGAGTGAGTTATAAGACAGCCAGGGCTATGCAAAGAGAGCCTTCCACTGACAAACAAACAAAATAAAATGAATAAACAAACAAAATATCATTTCAGAGCCAGCAAGATGGCTGTCACCAAGTCTGAGGATCTGAGTTCCATATCCAGATCCCAGGAAGTAGAAGGTTAGAACAGACTTTAACAATGTGTCCTCTGACTTTTATGTTTGTGTGTGCCATGGCATGCATGCTTGCAGTCTACCCCTACACACCACACACACACACACACACACACACACACACACACACACACACACACACACAGAGTTTCAAAAAGTCTATTACTACCTCCAATTCCTCAGCTGCAGGTAGGATCCTTCGAACCTGACACCATCATGAAGGCCATGGGCTGGTCTAGCTCTTAAGAAGAGTTTCTGGGCCTGTGTATGCCCAGGCACATCAGTCTTTGGGGACTTCTTTCATCACACTAAAAACAGCCCGCCATGCTTGCAAATTATTGCAAAAGAAAACAAACAACCTGGCCTCTCTTTAGCCAGTGCCAAGGGCACTGAGAGTATTCTCAGCTCTCTAGGGGCTGTGCCTGTGCTTTGGATGATTAGGCTTGCCAGAACCCTCACCTCAGGTGGAAAATTTAGTGCTGCCCCCCTAAGAGATAAAGGCTACAGGAGAGAAGAAATCAGTTAGCTTCAGAGCTGCTGAGGGAAAGCTTGGATTTTGGATCAGAAGTCAAGTGGTTTGTAAATACTTTCTCCACTCATTCCTCACCTTCAGTTTTTAAGATTCAGAGCTCTTTTGATAGGATATAATCGTTGCCCATGGAGGCTGGTAGCACATCTCTACAAAAACCTCACCCAGGCTGGAGATGTGGTTCAGTCTGCAGAGTGGCCTATCTAGCATACAGCAAGCCTTGAATTTGAATCACAATGCCTCAACACAGGTTGTGAGTGTGTGCCTATAATCCCAGCAGTTGGGAGGTGGAGGCAGGAGGATTGGAAGGTAATCCTCAATTAGTGACTCCCTGCGCAGGGGGTTCAAGGCCAGCCTGAGTTGGATGAGACTCCATCTCAAAACAGATTAAATCATGAGCAGCAACCTGAACTGAGTTTTGCAATTTAGCCAGAGAATTTAATACAATAGCCTCTCAGCCTTCTTATTACTAGAAACAGTTAATGGGCAGCTTTTGCCCTACATTTGTCTAGCAGAGCCTCCCCGTGTCCATTCCAGACAGACAGTAAGGCTTTCAGATCTCAGCCTGGGCTATGCACGGCATAGAGTGAACTTGCACTGGTTACCGTGTATAATTGGTGTATGTGGCTCACTTCACCCTTTTAGAGAGCACGCAGGCCACATGTTACTGCCTTCACAAAGACAGACCCAGGACCTCTTTGGATTTAAGCCCCTCCTACCTGGCTTTGTCATGTGCTTAGCACTCAATGACTTGTTTGAATTCCAGCAGTGAGCAATGACTTGTGTAGTTTTTATCTGCATCTGTAATTGACCTCAGCAGGCCATTGTGAGTATTTTTGCGGCTCAGATTGATTACTCTCACTCTGTGCTCATAGTGGCCCTTAGAAATGGGTGTAATGACTAACATACAGGAACCAAGCAAGCTCCCTCTGTATCCAGTGGCTACACTTGCAACATTTGCAAACTAGATCCAGATCACATGGCCCCATTCTTCTCTACTCTGTCTGCTGTCTTCTGGGTTCTTAATAGGTGTGCCATGGTTCTTCCATCCAATCTCAGGAGGGATCTCGAAAGCTAGGGAACATGTGGTAGTTGAGGGACATTTTAGTTGGCCAGAGGGCTGATCTTCACTGATTGTGATTTTTTTAAAGGGTGTTCTTTAACAGACATCTACATATAGGAGGCGGGGAAGTAGATGGTAGGATGACAGGCTCCAATCTACCAACCAGTACCGACAGACTTGGTGTCACGGAGTGGTGCTGGCCCAGCGCGCCCAAAGCCCTTGTTAGCATCCCTACCACCACAGCCTGCAAATGAGGTTCTGTGATGTAGTATTATGTTTCTGGCTTGGACTTTCGGGCCTAGCTCTGAGGTTTTGACCCACAGACCTGCAGCCTGGCAGTCCCACAGAAACACTCAGATGCTTATATTATTTTTACGCTAATTGGCCTAGGGCCCAGGCATATAACTTGCTGACTCCTTACTCTTAAACTAACCCATGAATCTTATCTTGTTGAGCCATGCAGCTTGGAACCTTTTCTCAGCAGCATTTCAACTTCTTTTCTCTGCGGCTCCTAGCATCTCTGCTCTGTTCCTCCTCTTCCCAGAGTTTTCTTAGTCTGTTAGCCCCACCCACACTTCCTGTCTGCCTTCAGACAATCAGCATTTTTATTAAACCAGTAGGTGGAATTATTTACAATGCAACAACATAATCCCACTCTACTGTGACTGTCACTTGTTGGCATGGGTCTCCACCTTTCTCCCTTCCTCCTCATGTATCAGGCCCAGGTGAGACCCATGACCTGGCAAACCCATGTGTGTGCTCATGGTACACTGCAGAGGCCACTGGGGTAGTAAGCCACTGGCTTGGCTTCACAGGATACAGTATGTAAGAGGGATACTGTAAAGAAACTGCCACTTATGACCACTCCACTATTAGGGGAAAGGTTTTTGTTGTGACTAGGGGAGAGAAAATATTCAGGGGCATCTGAAAGAGTCCAGAACAGAGAGGAGAGAAAGCAGATTGAGCATGGACAGAACAGCAGGAGAGGATAATGGAGAAATAGCAAGAGATAGGGAATGAAGCATGGAGAAAGGGGGGGGGGGGGAGAGAGAGAGAGAGAGAGAGAGAGAGAGAGTGAGCGCGCAGTGGACAAATTACATGGATTATAAGAAGGAGTGGCTGTGAGAGGCTGCTGGGCCAGGGTGGTGTCATGAACTTTGAACTGTCTGACAGGCACCTGTGGTGCTGAGGGAATTGAGAGAGCATGGAGGACAGTGTGGGCTTTGGTATACTGGTAAGTGCCCCGATGTATGTCAGCTGGAGAAGCACATGTCCCATCTGCCAGGAACTGACTCCTTTGGGGGAACATAAAACCTGTTTCATGAGGTTCCTGAGGAATGCTGGCTTTTATCCGAGACAGAAATCCTTCTGTAGTCTTTCTTGAGCTCATTTCTGGATCTCTGGACTGCTTATGAGACCTTATGTACTGAAACTGTGTCTTCTACCAAGACTCTTAGGTGGGGTACATCCCACACACCAAGAAGATAGAGGGGCTGGACAGACTCCCCAAACGATTCTTCCTGGGTCTCCAGACATGTACACACACACTTTGGGTTACTCATCAGTTTCCAGGTAGGATGAGCATCACTAGGCCTGGTCCTAGATTGGACAGCAGTGTGATGACATTGCAGGTGAAGGTGCTAGGAAATGGCTCGTTGATAATTACCTCCAGCTGTTATGAGTGGAGCAGCATCTGGTCTGCCTGGGGGTATGGGAGGTGACTGTGGTTGTTTCCTAGCTACACTGCTCTGTTTGGGTTAGAGGCTATAAGGCCAGCAGGGTCCTCAGTGTCTGTCATCTGTCACCTCCCCTAACTGAGGATTGAGGATGGCAGTTCTTTGCTTCCTTGGGTAGGATTTGGCCACCTGAGGAACTTTGGTTCTTACAAGGATCTGCAATACTATGAGTCTTGATGCCCTTGGTGTCATGAACATGACTCAACAATGTTTTGTCCATGGTACCTTACCTTGAGGTAAAGCCTCGGGCAAGTATGAAGTCACTTATCACCTTTGGCCAAGATGGCCAGTGCTGGCTTGTAGAGCGCAGAGCCTTGGTGTGTGTTTGGTTGTGAAACCCTGTTACTATCATGGACAGTTTCCACAGCCGCCCTCCTTCCTGACCGTAACCTTTCAGTTGATCTGGCTGGTTTATTGCCTCAGATATGGAGTAATCAGACAGTTGACCTCAAGAAGAGAGCAACCGCCCTCTTGTCCTGTGGCTAACCTTCCTGTTGCCCCTCTGTTCTTCAAACACCAGGCTTTGCCACATTCATGGCCCCTCAACCACATCTCATGAGCTCCCAGGGCTGAGGACTGGTTCCTGAATGCTTCTGATGGCACTGAGGCTAAGGCATTCAGTACAAATCCTTTCTGGAATCGGCCATTGTCTAGCTGGGAAATGGGAGTCATTGGGGCTGGTGAGATGCTCCGTAGGTGAGGATGCCCATCACTATGTCTAAAAACCTGAGTTGACTCACAGTGGAAAAAGAGACCTCTCCCCTCAATTATCCTCTGACCTCCACAAGCATGCCATGTACATGTACACCCCCAAATAAATTGTGAATGTAAATACTCCCAATTTTTTTTATGGGAAGCACGGGACCCAGAGATCATAGCCCTGACACACAGCATGGACCTATGTGTATCTCTGGTCTTAGTTGTAATTGCTAAGCCTTAACATCCTCCCCCCACACCCCCACACACACCATTCTGCCATAAACAGACCACATGGCACTAGTGTGATGCTTTGTGGGCACAGAATAGTTTGAATCCTCTTCCTATTGCTTTCCCAGCCAGCACCTGCTTGTGCTGTATGGAGAGAGCCGAGGGGGACACAGTCACCTTGGTAACAAGGAGACTAATAATAGGTTAATAATAGGTTCTTTTTAAACCTCAGAGTACTTCACTGAGTCTCTCTGATGGAGGAACGACTTCAGAAAGAGCTAGCATTGGGAAAAGCATGTGGACAGACCCAGGGAGGGGCACCGTGCAGGCAGATACTGAAGGCGCCCTGCCGTCTCTGACTGCTGCCTTGGAGCTGCTTTCTAGGGCTCCTGGCAGGTGAGGCAAATGAGCAGACTGCTGTGAGTCACTGGTAGGCAGTGCCCTAGGACAGCCTTTGGTAACACTCCTTGGACTAGATCAGTGGCAGAAAGGGGACCATGCATGGCGGTATCTGGTCTAGCTGGAGCTCATCGGATGGCCAGTGGGAGAAGGAGCTAGCCTCCAGAATCTGTGTTTGGCAGGTAGATGTGGGCATGTGACAGGGATGTTGGATCCAGATGAGGCTGCACTGTCAGAAAACAGGAAGTCCCACCACAGCCAGGAACCAAATTAAACCAAGAGATAGATGTGCTTGGAGGCAGATCTCCCCCGCACCCCCATGGCCTTGTGGACCAACCTGTATGAGAGAAACGAGAGAGAGCTAGCAAAGGAGCAGTACAGCTATGAGAGAAGCCAGTGCTCCCACGCAGGGGCACTGGTGGGGACCATGCAGAACTGAGAATATCTGTGCCATCTGCCATATTATGCTGGAGACTCTCCGGAGGAAGAGCAATGTTTCCAGATCTTCTCACTTTTCAAGAAAGGCCAGGAACTTGGGCTGTGTAACATGTTTTATTTTTTAAACAACATCAAAACCAAACGTCTTTGGGGTAAACATGCTCAGGTCCCTCCTCTAAAGCATGACCCTTCTTAGAGGGCTGCCATTGCCTCCCCTTTCTTTGTCTTCTTCTTTGTTCATTTTGTGAGCCAGAGTCTCTACTCTGTAGCCCAGGCTGGCCTCAGGTCTATGATGACTCTACCTCCTGAGTGCTGGGGTTGCAGTTGGAGCTACCTGCCACTTCTGGCTTATTTTCTCCTCCGCTTCCTTTTTGTTTCTGTCCTGGAGATGGAGTGAAGGCTGTGTCTGTGCTAACAGCCGCTGTACTGCTGAGCCGCACCCCCAGCCTCCCTGCTTTGAGATGCTGTCTAATTTGAAGTCCGTGGTCTTTCTTCCCTACAGGGAGGATAATCGTTCCTCTTGACAACACTGGCTTCAAGTAGGAGGTAGGAAAGTTATGGCAAAGGCTGTGCCCTCGAGGGCCTGGGAGATACCAAGAGTTGTGTTGAGAATTCACACTTCACCTGTGGAGGAGGAAAGGCTACGGGACGGAACTGTTGTCTGACCTAGTAACCTCATGGAACCCGGCCATTTCTCTTTTCGTTCCTAGTGACTCTGATGGGCTAATGGTCCACCACTGCCCAAAGTGAAGGAAATTATGGCTGCTATGGGTTCTCTTCTCTCTGCTCCTAGGATCCAGTTGGTACCCTGGACCCAGTCCTGTCTGAGTTGGGAAAGGTGGTCAAGACTCGAGAGAGGCTGTGCTCCAGAATCACGACCACAGAAGCAGAGCAGGAATCATCTGTCTGTTTAGCAGCTCACAGCGCCTGAGTGTCCAGTCCCAGCTGTCTCCCTCCTCCGTCTGCCTGGCCTTCCATCCTAGTCCACATGTGTAACCTGATGGCATTTGAAGGCTTCCCCAGACCGCCCACCTGGGGAGCTGGCCATTAGCTCAGAGCTCATACTCCCTGGCTTCCTCCATACCTCCCCTAGGCCAGAAGCAGCAATTTTCTTTTTCCTCCCGCGTATGTATAGTCACTTCTCATTGCTGTCACCAAACCCTGACAGAAGCCACATAAGGGAGGAGAGTTTATCTTGGCTAGCAGTTGGAGGGGATTCTGTCTTTAAGGACTGTGGCGAGCCGCTTCTGTCCTGCAGAACGACGAGTCACCACAACACACGATTCTTCTCAGATCACACTTTATTGGAGTACAGCTCAGTTGTCAAATGGTGGAAAGAAGACCCCGAGCCTGAGATTCAGCCTGCTTATATAGGGAAGCCTGGCGCGTGATTGGTGCCCATCACAATGCCTCATTAACATATGGCTGGTGATTGGTTCAAAGTAGACTCATTAGCATATGGCTGGTGATTGGCCCAAAATAATGACTCATTAACATATTTGAGGACCGCATCGGATAGGTCCTTTCTCAATGCCTAAATTAGCATAAGCACATCGGATTGGTCACTACTCGATGCCTAATTAGCATAAGCGTCGATAGAATGTTCTGGCAAGTTGTGCAAAGGCAAACCGCGCCCTACAAAGGACAGCATAGCAGTAGGAAGCATGCAGGTAGGCCTCCAAGGAACAGGAAACAGAGACAGGACAGGGAGCGGAAGTGCAAGGCCTTCCATGACCCACTTCCTCTCCCAAAAGTTCTACAACTTTCCAAGCAAACACTGTGAGCCCATGGAGAAAGGGAGACATTTCACATCTAAAACAAAGCATCTGGGAATGTCCAGGTAGGAGGAGCTGGCTGGCAGCGTCCCAACCCCACATCCTCAGTATTCCTATAGGCTAATGAAGATGTCTGTTGTCTGGGATGTGACCCCTACTACTCATTCTGTTATAGTAATGCTCATGGGGCAGCATAGGACATTTCTGTCTCTCACAGGACACCCGTGTGAAAGGGAACTTGGGCAACAGCCTGGAGTCATGTGTTAGGTATGGAGACACAGTTCCACGCTGCTGCCAGGGGGACCTGAGGAATCTCCATTTAGAGACCTCAGCTTGGGTAAAGCCAGGTCCTGGTTTTGTTGAAAAAAATTTCATGATGAGCCAGTAAGAAGCCAAGCTGGAGTTTATTAAAAGGCATTTTTAGCAAATGCAAAAAGTAAAGTCAATGGGAAGGCATTATGGAACAGAGGTGATTTACCCAGGTGTGGGCTTCTGGATGGAGTCATACTTCATTATATGTGAGACTTCAGTTAGGATCTTCAAGGGGTTGCTAGGTGTTTAAATAATATCGAAGAGGTTGCTGAGGGGCACCTGACAGGGCTACTATAAAGTGTACTCTGGATCATAGGGACACAGGAAGCTAGACACACCCCTGTTAACATATTAATAGTCTTATTTGTAAGGCATGAGGCTCTTCTTCAGGTTACATCCACTCAGGCCTTAAGCTGGGTTTATTTTATTTTAACATTCTTATTTATCAGCATTTCTGCATATGAAATATTTTTTGTGTGTAGGCAACCTTTGTGAACTGTGCAGGTGAGAGGCTCCAGGCAGGCTCTGGAGTAGAGACCCCCTTACCCTTCCCATGTCCCCGTAATTTTCCATCATCTTTCTATCCTGCCTCCATGGGGATTGTCTGTAAAGGAGATGGTGGGGCACACACTGGACGTGGGGTGAGTCCAGTGTAGAAAAGTCTCGCTGCTTCAGTTCAATGTCAAGGCCATCGCTGTCAGCCATGCTTTTTCCTCTTTCTGAGCCCAGGGACGGCACCCGGGGCTGTGACAAAGAAGCTGAATATGGGTCACCCTGACCCATTTCCATCTCAAGTCAGAATTAGAGTGGAAAGAAACTTAATCAAGTTGCTCTGAGACTTGCATTGCCACCCAGCTCCCCAGCCCCCTCTGCCCTGATTTCTGATGCTCACTCACTACAGTTACACGCTCTTTTCCCAGCCTCCTTTGGGCCTTCCTGCTGCAGACATTGCCTGTGTGCATAGGCCCCTATAACCAGCAATAATGGGGAACATGTAGCAGGGTGCACACCCGTGCAACGAACTACCACACCAAGCTTAAGCTAGGGTACTCGGAGATAGAGACAATGTATGGAACCAGATGGGTTCCATTTTGAATCCCAGATCTGACTGGTGACCTCTCAGACACTGAGTTTCCACATCTGTGAGGATTAGTAAGGTATTAGTGTCTGCCTCCCAGGATTGGTACAGACTGAGCAGTATAAGTACATGTAAAACATATAGCCTTCTCTGGCAGAAAATAAATGCTTACTTAACTCATGGGAAGTTGCTTAAAAAAATATTTTAAAGTATGTGTGTGTCAGGGGGTGGGGTGTGTGCATGTGAATCCAGGTGTCTGTAAAGGCTAGAGGATCAGGGTCCCTGCAGTTAGTACAGGCAGCTGTGAGCTGCCCCACATAGGTGCTAGGGACAGAACTCACTCAGGTCCTCTGCAAGAACAATATGTGCTCTTAATCGCTGAGCTATCTCTCCAGTCCCTTGTACTTACATTTGAAGCAGTGTCACCCTCAAAAATCAGATGAGTTTTCTGTATTGGGCAGTGGCATCTGTGAGGATGCTCAGGCAGCTGAAGAGTGGGGTTCATCTCTTCAGTGGAGTTCGTATGGAGGAAGGTCCAGGAGGAAGGGAATTGGGGAGGCAGGCCATCCAGGCTGACACTGTTAATTCTCTAGGTAAGGGGGACGGGGGTGAAGCAGGGACAAGGAAGAGAGAAAGGGTGGACAGAGACAGGGCTGGACTAAATGTTGAGCTTCTGGGAGTGGAGCTTGTTACATGCTCTACATTCAGGCGGCAGGACAGTGAGCTGTTGGCATCTGATGCTCCCAGGACTTTGGCTCTCACTCCTATTTGTTTCCTCCACTTCCAGACCTGCTTCTTTTTGACCTTTAAAAAATAACAACAAAAAAAGACTTTATTTTAAGAAATAGCGCTGGGTCTCAGTAGTCATGAGGCACAGGCAGGTGAGTCTGAGTTTGAGGCCAGCCTGGTCTTCATAGTAAGTTCCAGACCAGCCAGAGCTGCACAGTGAGCAGAGAGAGAGAGAAAGAGAGAGAGAATGAATGAATGAAAGGAAGAGACAGTATTTTTGAAACAGTCCAGACTCGGTGGCTGCTAGGACTTCAAGTTAAGTAAATACCTTTGTTTTAGATTTTTTGTGTGTGTGTGTGTGTGTGTGTGTGTGTGTGTGTGTGTTTTACATCACTTTATTCGCCTAGATCATTTTCTAAAGGGGACATCTAAAGGTTGAGTAGGCAAACTCTTACACATGCTTCAGAACCCCACTAAAATGTTACCTCTTGAACAGAGCTTTCCCACTCGCTCACAGCAGTTGGGCACTCCTTTTTCACGCTGTACTTCATTGCTCTCCCTGTCTTGGACGCTCTGCATCCTGTAGTTACTTGTGGCCTGGTTGGCTTTCTCTCCTGACTGGGTTGGAAGCTCTATTCATCTTCCTCACATGTTGGTCCCTGGGTGTGGGGTGTTGGAGGTCTGACTGTAAATTAAGATAAGGAGTTATTGGCAGAAAAGGTCAAGGGTCAGGGTGTAAGTTAGGGTAAGGTGTTACCTGCAGAAAAAACTTCTTTATCCTCCAACAGGGGAGGAAGCCTATCTGATTAAATGTCTTCTGGGCATTTGCCAGTTGGCTTGGATAGCTGCCAGGGCTTCCAGAGGATAAAGGACTGTCACCACAAGTGGAATGATCAGGAGGAATCTGGGAGCCTGGCATCGTCTTAAAGATTCCACCAATTAGATAAGGGAGTGGGTAATTGGAAATATGTCCAAAAGGGAGGGAAGGAGGGTGGGTGGATGCAGGGATGCTTTGAAAATTCTGGCTGATTCTGAGATGGCTCTGGTTGCTGGGTGGCCGCCACCCTCTGCTTGCTCCATGGGAGATCAGAGAGTGGGTGTCTTTGCCCAGAGTGTCCATGGGAAACTCCTTGTCTAGGCTCCCAGGGTGTGGAGGCACTATTTGCATAAAGAATCAGCCTACAGAAGTTCTGGTCTCTTGGAGGTCAAGACCTGAGATGGGACTCAGTCACAACTTGGAGATCCTGAGCTGAGAGGAGGACATCAGACTGCTTCTGATAAAAAATAAAGAGCTCCCCCCTCCCTGTACTGACAGTATGTTTACCCTCTACTAGGCTCCCTGTCCATGTCTGTGTCTCCCAGCTTCAGCTTCATGCCTAGGTGGGGAGGTTTCTGTGTTTTTCCTTAATAACTAAGTAGTTCTCTGTTTGTTGATTGGGGGGTCTGATCCTAAAAATGAAATTAGTTTAGATACAGAGATCTCCAAAGACCTGGCTTATTGTTTGAATAATTCTACAAAGGGCAGAGGTCCGTGAAAAGGTCATTGAAGAAGCCTTCCCCGGAAGGCCTGCTACCTAATGTTGGTCACACAGGACCACAAGGAGAGATATGGCAGTCTCCCAAAATATTATTTCTGGGCATGAGGACAAGTCCCTCAGTGAGCCAAGTGAATCTGGAGCTGTGGGATGACAATTCCCAGTCACGGGTAAAGTCACAGGGTGGCTAGTATTGGTCACAGCTGCAGTGGCGCCCAGAATGTCTGCCTAATCCCATCACTGGGAACGCTGGAGGCCTTTGATGGAACTCTCAGTGTTCAGAAAATGTTTGAGGCTTTTTCTCAGCCCCTTCTCCTGCCTTTCCTCTGCTTTGCTCTTCCTGTGGGTGCAGGGAGATGGAACCCATGTGTTCCAAGGGCCTTTGTTAAGTTCTCTGCAGTGTGAATGTTCTGGAAGATTGTTGGAAGTTCCCTTGGTCAGGGTCCTCTGCCTTTGAAGGAAGATACATTTGTTATGAGGTGTGTTATACCATACCTTATGTGGGTTAGCCACAAGGATATGGGATGGCTGTCCTGTCCTTTCCTTAGAGAAGGCATAGTCTGCTTCCTGACACTGAACATGGTGAGTTCAAAGCAGCTTGATGCAGCTCTCTGATCCCGGCTGCTAGGGAAGCTGAGGCAGGAGGATCACAATTTGCAGCTCAGTGGGGTACTAGGGGTATTAAAGTTTTGCCTAGATAATTTAACCAAACCCTGACTCAAAAGAAGGGGGTGGGGTAGAGCAGTGGGTCACTGGCAAAGCCTTGCCAATTGTGCAACAAGACCTTGTATTTCACCTCCCCCCAGAACCACATGAAAAGAGATAGTAACAGCTTGGGGGGGCATTCACACAGCCTGAGCCTCTGAAAGTTAGAGTTCAAGGCGCCTGAAAGATAAGGGTCATTTCCCATCACTGTGAATAGAATCTCCCTATCTTCTTCAAGCATAGAAAACAAAACCACTAAAACAACCTGGCATTTCTTTTCTTTCTTTTTCCTGATATAGCAGGCTATGAGGACCATACACAAATCTTGGGAGTACTTTTTCTCAGTGAGAGAGTACCCAGTACACTTGTGTCAGGCCCTCATTCAGTCTGTAGACTGCAAAGAGAAAAATCAGTCTCAACTCTAGGAACCAGAGTTAAGAGTCAACCACTGTAAACCCTGAGGTTTCCCTTCCAGCACGTGTTTCTGTCTCTTTAAAGAGCGATGAAGTCATAGCATGTTGATGAATGCAGCCTGTCATACACCACTGCATCACAGTACTCTTCCTTGTCATTCAATGGTCTTTGTGGGCGCCATCTGTGATGGCTCACTGTTCTGTTGGAAGGCTGCACTCCAGCTTCCTTACGCATTCTTGGCCATCTACACAGTTCCCAGGTTTTTGTTTTATAAATAATATGTGCAAAAACCTTTAGGGTGGGAACTGTATTTAGAAATTTTTTTGATTTCTAGAAGTTGCTTATGATGTTCCAGGATAGAGTATACAAAGACAAAGCATGACTGTCACAGACTGTAGGCAAAGGCCTGCAGCCAAGTTATGATGTGTACAGGACACTCTGGCTATGGCCATAATACTGACAACATCTAGCTTATATCCTTGAGGAACTTGCCGGATGTGGGGACCCACAGCATGCATCAGTAGCCCAAAAGAAGAGATGTTGCATCCACAAAGATCTACCCATGGATTCTTGGATAGGGAATTGTTCTGTGTGTCTTCATCCTCCAAAGCACTCATGGAACTCTTTTGCCTACACAGCTGCCAAGGTCTACCCTTTGCTGCTCATTTGAGGTATGTGTGGCGAAGAGGTTTTTCTTTCATAGTTTTCATAATAGAAAAAAATTTCAAAAAGTGTCATTCACATGTGCAATAGAGATGGTTTGATTTGGGAGGATTTGAGGTAGGATATATAATCTGCCAAGCCTATACTCCACAGGTATAATACAGATGTCAGCAGCATTTTTCACCCATCATTGTAGAGCTAATTTGTTCACGTGAGCATCTGTTCTTGCCAACAATCTGTTGTCAGAACACTGTGTGACATGGCATCTGGTGATGCAAACCATAATTACCTCATCCCTCAGCCAGAGCCTCTGTCCTCACCTGGGTCCTAGGAGTTCAGTGGGCTCTTTCTGTGCATGTGTGGTCAGAAGGGACAGCCAAACTGCTGTGCAGAACTGGCGAGCAGAGTCAGGCATTCTATATGCTCAATGCTGTCACCGAGAGCTACCATCAGGTGTGCATGTGGAAGATTGTGGGCATCTGTTGTGTGTCTTTTTTCCACTTTGTGCCAATCATTTCTGGCTAGATTGTCCAGTGGGAAAATGAGAGGGCCTCTACACCATGCTGTTACCTTGTCCTGGCAGCTTATTTATAGAGTTTAAAGATTTTTATCAAGCCGTAGTCTGGACAAGTGAGTTTTGAGCTTGTGATCATCAGCCCCTTCTCCCGGGGTCTCTCCGTCTTCTTCAGCTTGAGTGATCATACTGCCATCCGAGAGTCTATGTGCATCAGGCTGTGCTTTCACTCTGTAGCTCTCCTACATAGATCTTATCTGCATGGTTAACAAGTCTGTGTGCTTAAACTACAGCTGCTGTATCTTCAGGGCCAGTAGAATCCTCCTGGCCAGCTGAGACTCCTGGCTTCTGCAGAAGAAACCCCTTTCTCAGCCTCTGAGGTTTTCTTCCTTTGATCTGTTGCTCCAGACCCAGAAGTGTTTAGTCTATAAAGGGCTCAGAGAGGCATCTTGCAGTGCCCTGTAATTTATATACCCATTACTGACATAGTAGGATGCCTATTCTTATTTTCCCTAGCTCCACTGGCCAAAAGCAATAAGCCATTCCAGAGACAGATGGGGATGGAAGGGAAGCAGGTACTGCCCACTCCTAAAGTGTAATGAATGCAAGGCTCTTTATGGCATGAAAAAAAGATTCAACTGAGTGTTGCCAGTGACCACTTCCAACCATTCCAACAGAATGCAAATTGAACTCCAAATATAATCCTGGGGTGGGTGGGGTGCAGAAGGAAGAGCCATAAAGCTTTCAGAGTGACGTTAAGACACTTTTGGTTGAGCACGGAGGCTCCTGTGTATAATCTCAGACTGGGGATGATTGCTGTAGATTCCAGGCCACTCTGCAGTGTCATCCCCCATGACTGTCCTCTCCATTGGAAGCACTTCCTCACAGTGTGACTTATTTCCCTTAGCAGGCTAGGACCTGAACTTACACAGTCTGGTTTTATACAGTGATTTTTTTCCCCTAGAAAAGGATATTTCTAATAATAATAATACAGCCTTATTAAACTTCATGTAACATATAAACTTAATAACTTTTACATGTGAGATAATTTTAGTGAAATATATTTTATACATAAAAATATACTGTATAACTAATATGTAAATATTTCAAAAGCATTTTTTTTTTTTCTTTTTTGAGAAAGGGTTTTTCTGTGTAGCTCTGGCTGTCCTGGAACTCACTATGTAGACTGTCTGGCCTCGAACTCACAGAGATCCACCTGCCCCCTGTCTCCAGGAGTGCTCAGATTATAGGTGTTCACCACCAGTGCCCAGCTTCAAAAGCATTTTATGAGTAAATAAATTTTATTTTTTCCAGACATAGTTTCTCTGTGTAGCCCTGGCTATCCCAGTACTTTGTAGACAAGGCTGGCCTCAAACTTGGAGATCTACCTGCCTTTGCCTCTCGAGTGCTGGAATTAAAGGCATGCATCACCACTGCCCAGCTGCAAATAAACATTTATTCTTTACACATTTGTAAAGCCATCAAATAAACAAAATTATGCATTAAGAAATTAAGTATATTTTTAAATGCAGAAGGCTAAATAACATATTTAACATTACTCTTTAGATCAATTTCAACAGCTTAATGTTAAAAGAAATTTAAGTAATATTGACATGTTGAATGTACTTGCTGTGTGGTGCTGGAGATCAAACTTAGGGCGTTGCACACCCTAGGCAATATGATGAAGTACTTTCATATGTTAAGAAAGAGTGTGAAAATGGACACAGGGCTCTGTTCCTCTGGAGTCACAACCCCTTTTTACAGCATACTTATCTACTGTTCTTGCTCTCCCCAGGCATAGGCAAGAATGTCATCTGTGACCGTACTGCCACGCCACTGGACGCCTTCCGCATGATGTCAGCAGCCCACTACTACCCCAAGCTTATGAGCATCATGGGCAACGTGTTGCGCTTCCTGCCAGCCTTTGTGCGCATGAAGCAGCTGATTGAGGAGGGCTATGTGGGCGAGCTGCTGGTGTGTGAGGTACAGGTGCACAGTGGCAGTCTGCTGGGCAAGAAATACAACTGGAGCTGCGACGACCTGATGGGCGGTGGCGGGCTGCACTCCGTGGGTACCTACATCATCGACCTGCTCACCTTCCTCACAGGTCAGAAGGCCGTTAAGGTCCATGGGCTGCTCAAGACCTTTGTTAAGCAGACAGACCACATCAAGGGCATCCGTCAGATCACCAGTGATGACTTCTGCACCTTCCAGATGGTGTTGGAGGGTGGAGTGTGTTGCACTGTTACCCTGAACTTCAACGTTCCTGGAGAGTTCAAGCAGGATGTGACTGTGGTGGGCTCTGCTGGGCGGCTCCTGGCAGTGGGCACCGACCTCTATGGGCAGCGTAATAGCGCCCCCGAGCAGGAGCTGCTGCTGCAGGACACTACATCAGTGAGCAATTCCCTGCTGCCTGAGAAGGCGTTCAGCGACATCCCATCGCCCTACCTACGGGGCACCATGAAGATGATGCAGGCAGTTCGCCAGGCCTTCCAGGATCAGGATGACCGGCGCACGTGGGACGGACGGCCTCTTACCATGGCTGCCACCTTTGATGACTGCCTGTATGCTCTCTGTGTGGTAGATACCATCAAGAGGTCCAGCCAGACTGGAGAGTGGCAGAACATTGCCATTATGACAGAGGAGCCAGAGCTGAGCCCCGCCTACCTGATCAGTGAGGCCATGCGCAGAAGCAGGATGTCCCTCTACTGTTAGCACTGGGACCTTGTGGACTCGACCTGCTGCATGGGGCCAGTTAGGGGGAAATGCACTGTGCAGAGGGTAACCATGGGTGGGGATTGTAGGAGAGGCAGCATGGATGCACAACACTTAAGAAGGTGGTCCCCATCCTAGGTAGAGGATCCCAATCAAAGGTGGTGGTGGGCCGATTTCACATTCAGGAGGGCGTGCCATCCTAATTTGGGTATCCGATAAAAGAAAGAAGGTTTAACTAGCACCTTTGGAGTCCATTACTGTGAGAAACAAAGAGGGGCTGCCCCCTGCCCTACCTCATCCATCCCCATACCTTGGCCTTCCTTGCAAGCCAAGGCTGTGTATCTGATGACAAGCTCAGTGGGAGCTAGGTGCTCTGTTAGCGCCCCCCACTGGCAGGAGAGGGCAATTTCTCAAATGTCTACAAAGGGTTTGTTTGTTTGTTTGTTTGTTTGTTTTTTGGTGTAGGAAGGTAGAGGAGGTGTGGGGGGGGGCTGGTGAGAAAGTTGTAATTCCGGGAAGCCACTGTGTGCTTTCTTTTAAAGATCTGAAGGAAAAATACTTGGTAGCAAAGTGCACAGCTTCCTTGATTGCTTCGTGTCCTAGGAAGCATTAGGGCCTATCTAACTGGCTCGTTGCTGTTTACGTGATACAATGGGCATCTGTAATGGAGAGCAAATGTGAATCTCCCTCCCCAGGCGACCAAGACAGGCTGAAAAAACCCACTTCAGAGCCCTCCTTCAGTGGGGGTTGGAACTAGTGTCAGTGACAATCAAGTGCCTGCCACAAGGCTCTCGAGGCAGCACTAAGAATGCCACACATAGCATGGGCTTGACTGTAGCTGGTGATCTGCCTGGGTATGAGCTCCCCAAAAGGAGGGAACTTGAGTCCAGTCCCAGAGTTTATATAACCCAGTTGCCAAGATGAAGGAGGACATTAAACATTTGTGGCTTTAAAGAGGAAAAATGGAATCTTTTCCCCTTAAGAAGAGTCAAGCCAGGCTTTCCCTTACCTTTGGCCTTAGCTTTCAGGGTTTTGACAGCTAAAAATTTTTGAATTAAGACAAAAGCCACTAGGAACATGTTCTCAGTGTCTCTAAAATGGGGGTTTAGATCCCCAAGAGAGTATATATAGGTGGAGAAGGTTCACATTGGGGGAAAAAATCTTTTACTTCCTCTCCTGGTCCCCTTGTCTTTCTATCTCTCATGGGAAAGTAGAGATGGCCAAGGCCTAGCTTAGATGTTGGCAGAGACAGAGGCAATTGTCACACAGACACACTTTTGTAAATGTTTGCTATCAAGTATGACTAAAACAGATTTTAAACTTCGAGTCTGGTCTTGAAAGAAAGGTCAAGTCACATACAATTTGAAAAATAGGGAGTTCTCTCTTTCTAGGTTGACTTCACCAACCTTCACCCAATGTGGTAGTTTTGAGGCTGCATATAAGGACTGTCCCTGTAAGTAGTCTGCTTAGAAGCAGTCAGTGCTCCTTCCTGGGGCCCTGGTAATTCATGGGCACAGTCATACTGGAGCGCACACACCAGTGGAATGATGGTCATTTTCCAACATGAAGGAGCAAGTGTTGCCTTGGTAGGAACCATCCGCTCCAGGCCCTCCTGCAACATGGTAAAGTCAGTCAGCTGAAACCTTCCATGGTTCTGATTGGTTGTCGCCCCTCATGGCCAGCATTCTAGGTTTACAGCCATCAGATCAAAACTGGCAATCTGTTCACAGGGCCACATCATAGACTTTTTTTGCTCATAAATTGCTCTCTAGGAAGGTAATCCCTCCACCAGCTACCCTGAACAGATGTGAACTGGGGGCCTGGTCGTTGTCTCCATGGAGCTCATTTTTCCAAGTCATTTACCTAACTCTCTAGACATTCTTGAGAGTTCAATATTTTTGTTTCTCTACTTTGCCCATGATATTTTAGGTTTTCCCTCTAGAGGCCTCTGATTTCTGTGATAAACATGCTGGGTCTAAAAAACCCAAAATGTTCATTTGAGGCTAAGGGCTGAAGAAAGAATCTGTCTGTATTCTTTGAAAGAAGCATGAGAAAAGGAGTAAGTGTACTGAATTTGTATCTCCTGGAAGCAGGTGGTAGAGGTAGAAACAGGCAGGAGAGGCAGGCAGGCAGGCAGTTCTCTGAATGTAAAAATGATAACAGATGGTTTCGGAGGCTTCTATAGTACCCCTTCAGCCCTTGACATCCCACGTGCAGATTCTTGGTCAGCTGCAGCAATGTGAGGCTAGAATCCAAACTTTCAACAACATTCTGCAAACTGACTTTGATCTAAGTCCTGGCAATAACCCAGCCACTTTCTAATTTCTTTTACAGGGTTTAAAGGCCTGATGGAACAGAGGCTGTGTGGGGCCTTTGCATTCATTTCCCCATGCCTTTCTTGTTCTCATTATTTTATAGCTAATATATATATATATATATATATATATATATATATATATATATAGCCTCTTACAAAAGTCCAGAAATTATGATGCAAGTATACACAAGTGTTTGGGAATGGCCTGGGTTTATTTCCAAAGTCTGGAATCTGTATGGCCACTTCAGTTCCTCTAAGACTTCTCCCCACAGTGGTGAAATTGCATCATGGGATTCCTTCAAAGCATCTTAGTCTCCTTAGCAGTATGTCCCATAGTGTTAGGTACTGTCTGCACTCAGGTATCATGTCATCTGGCTTAGCCACTGAATGCAGAGAGTTGTAAGCACATCATCTTATTATCTATAAAAATAGTTCTGGGTTCTGTCTCATTCCCTCTGTGTACATAAGAAGATGTAACATGCCCAAAGCCACACAATGAGCAAACCACAATTTGTACTTTGGTTGTTCTTGCCAGAAAAAGCATTCCTCATGAAGTCCTGTAGAGGTCATGCTCCTACCCCCAGGAGCAACTGTAAGAAGAGTGGACTGAGACCCACAGCACCTTGTTGAGCAGGATGCAACATTTGATGTCCTGACAGAAGGTTGGCAATTACAGCTGCAAACAGAAGTAGCTGGTTTTTCTTACCCTTCCCAAATGGAAATGTCACTCGCCTCCTTTTAAGATGGATTTCCTATGTTGATTTTTAATTGTAAATGACTCAGCAACCCTCAGCACTGGGGACTTTCTAAGCATTGTTGGCTATGATAGATGGCCTTGGATATTGTTACTGGGGCCTGAGTGTAACATAGGAAGACATCTTTTCCCAGGAAGGGAGGCTTTGGGGGTTGGGACTTGGGTTTTAGCTGTGCATTGTTCCATCAAACAGTCTCTTACTGAATCTTGTCCAGTAACTGCTTTGAACTTGACCTGTGGTTATAAATTAGGTTTCTTTTTCCAATGGTGACTGGAGAAAATCAGCTTTGTTAAGGATGTCCTGAGGAGGAAGTCAACCCAACAGCACATGAGAGGACTTCAGAGTAGTATCTATCAGACTCTTCCTTTAATATCCCAGAGAACAATATGGTGGCCAAAGTCATCCACTACTTTAGTGGTAGATCCAGGATTGGGAAGCCCACTTTCCTGATTCTCACTTTCTTCCTAACTGCACCTTCAGGGCTACCACCCAGGGAAGACCTAGGTGGTCAATCTGAGTAGATGATAGAGAGGCCAGATGAAAGCATAGACCCACACTGGCATATGTTCACTGAGCTGTAACAGGTAAACTCATATTTTACAAACGGGTTATAAGACTGTGTGTATGTGAGGGACAGAACCCTTTTGTGTATGCCAGGCAAGCATTCTACCACTCAGCCATACCTCCAGCCTTTGTATCTTGAAAGTATTCAGAAAACTTGTGACTATCTCTAATCTGCACCTTTTTGGAGGCTAAGGGACATAGAGTGAGATGCTCGCTTTGAGGAGGACTCCAGACCCATTCTATTATTGCCTCTTGTCCCAATGCTGGATATAGATCTTGACTCTGACTAGCCTATGATTCTTGTTCCTATCCACTCGCTGGTGATTTCCTTTGCCCACTAAACCCCTGGGGTTTGCAGGACAGGATGATGATACTTTGGAAGTTGTTGGAGAAAATAGCACCTGTCAGACCATCCTGTTTGTCTCCTTAGGGCAAGGGAGGGGTTGGTGAAGAAAGGAACGTTTCAGGAGTCTGCAGTATGGCTCCAGGGTCTTCGCTGGCCCGCCCTGTCAGTGTCTGGCAGGTGAATCATGCTCTGAGTTTAGCTGGGGCTTCCAGAACTTCTCTGCAGAGCTGCCATGCCCTCTTGTACTTCTCTACGAGTGAGAGGCTGGCGGTCTCCTCCGAGTTTGGCAATCTGAATGACAGCATCATTGAAGAGAAGGTAGCCAACCCAACTGGCCTTTTCTCCCCTGCATCAGGGTCCTTATTTGCTGGAGCCCTTGAGAGGGCCAATGAAGCCTCTGGTTCTCTTCCAGGCTACTGACATGTTGCACTACTGAATACTCTCGAATCTGCTGCAGCCTTTTGTTTACACCAGCAGAGAACAGTGATAAAAAGAACATTCTAGTTGAAATGCTTGATGTTTAGTGCAGCGATCAAAGCTTGCCTGGGTCAGTAGAGCAGGGAAGTCATTGTGGCCATGGAGTCACCCTGTCACTGTTGGTTGTCTCCTGTGCCCTGTCCAGCTCTCTGCTGTCCCCTGCAGCCACCACAAGGGCTAGGCTGTTCAAAGAGCCCCATAGCTTCTAAGAAATGCAATGGCTTATTTATAGTGCTGAGTGACATTCCAGGTGAAGAAGCAAAAGCCTATGACCTGACCTGCCCCTTTATTCTGCCCTGTCCCTTGTTTAGGGGAGGGAGAACTTTCTAGCAATTAGGCTTTGTTTTGCTGCCTGGTGCTTTTCTAGTACGTCATTTATTCTCATTTCCTTTTTTAAAACCAAAATTGCATTGGTTTGGTTGTCATTGTCAAGTGTATATTTATTGTTCTACAAATGTGAGTATCTCTGTATGTATATGTATAAAACCAAACTTATATATAAAAAGTCAAGGCATGTATACTAGATATTTTAAAGTTATTTATCAAAGGAAAAAAATGTGTGATATAAGTAAAACAGAGTCTATATTTTCTATATAATGTAGATAGCAAAAGATAGCTTATAAATTATAGGTTTTACTTTTTGTTTTCTATCATTAAACAAAAAGAAAGAATTTTAAAAGGTATTTAAGAGATAAAGGAGAACAAACATAACAGTGCTTAGTGTTTTCACGGCAAACTGCTGGGGAGTTGGAGAAGACTGCCCTCCTCTGCAGCTCCACACTGAGTAGACGATACCCATGGCGCCTGTGTGATGCTCTGGGCCAGGGTAGGCCTGCCCAGCCAGCTGTCTGGGCTGCTCCAACATTGCTTCTGGATGTTCATGAATGACACTGATGGGGGAAAAGAATGGAAGTGGCAAATAAAGTCTTCAAAGAAGAGGTAATTCCAGCCTGGTTGTGTCTTTCTAACCCCAGATGCTCTTGACTTGGGGGCTGCTCGGTGTGTGGGCTCTGAAGCAGGAAGGGGGCACATCTGAAGCAGGGCTGTCAGCATCCATGAAGCTTATAAGGTATAAATCATTGAATATGTACTGGAGCAATCTGCTTCAAATCATCATTTTGAAAATGTTGAAATAGAACCTATTTAAGGCTTTGAGTATATGTGTGTAGTTACATGCTTGTGTGAGTGTGTGGCAAAGGCTAGACCAGAGAAGATTTAAAAAAAAAAAAAAAAGGCACAACTTTACATCAGAGGAGCAAATTTTAGAATTTTCTATTTCAATATCATAAAGCCATTTTAGTGGCACATGCTTATAATCCCAGCAGTCCAGAAGTAGAGACAGGAGAGTTTGAGTCCATCCTCGCTCACAGAGCAAGTGTGAGGCCTGTTTAGGTGACAGGAGAGCCTGGCTCAGCCTCAAACCAACAAAAGGGCACTTCCTGGAGAGCTTTCTTAAGAGCCTCTCTCTGCCTGCCATTAGCACCATCTGAGCGCAGCCGTTTTGAACTGAGCTCAACTTAATTGGAAATTTGTGTAACAAGGAGTCTCTCATGATAGGCTTGGTCCTCTCGCTGCTGTTCTTAACAGAAAGTGCACGACCATTTCTGCTCTGCACCTTCCCTTTACTTGAACAGTTCAAAAAGATAATTAGCACCACAAAATCCAAAACCTCCTTATTCACAGATATCAATACACACATAGTCCATCTCCTCACATCATTTTTTTTTCTAACGGTGAATTTATGCATCCACACATGAATAGGGTACCTCCAGGTCATTACACATCTTAGGATTCCTCAATGGACCTCATCAGTTCTAATCAAGGCAATGCAGAAAAGTGAGAGTGCCATCTGCCCAAACAGTGGCAGTTGTTGAGACAGGGCCCTAGCCTCTCCACTTCCCCCAGTGAGCTAGCTCTCCTGGGAACCAACAGTCAGTGCAAATCCCAAACCTAAGCACTTTTAAATATTTTCAGCCTAAGAGCTAATTATTCTTTCTCGGGTTGTGGACTATCTGTGTGATGCTGACTTCTCCCAAATTGGGATCATTTTTTGCTTTATAAACCAGAATCACAGAGGTTGGCTATTCCCAACCTGAAAAGTCTGAAAGCCAAAATGCTTTGAAATCTGTTGAGTGCCAACATGAATATTACATTGTTTCAACTTTGGATTTTCAGATTGGGAAACTCAAGCAGTATTCACATATTCCAAAATCCTCAGACATCAACCCCAACCCCCCAAAGCCAACAAGTGAAGCACACTCAGGAATCTGAAGTATACTGGGGTCAAGCCTAGATTAGGAAAGACCACCTGTCGCACCTCTTGCGAAGTCACAGACATGATTAGAACAGCTTCCAGGCTCTTAACTGCTGCCCTATGCAATGGGCAGAGTTTTCCAGCACATCATCCAGGTTCCTCATCGGTCAAATGGGAATTCAGTGTGCTCCTCCTATATCTATCTGTTGACCCCATCCCACCCCCACAGACACACCTACCTAGTTTCCCTTCCCACCTTTTCTGAGGCAGGGCTTCCCTACATAGCCCTGGCTGTCCTGAAACTATGTAGACCAGGCTTGCCTTGAATTTACCTGCCTCTGCCTCTCAAGTGCTGAGATTAACCTATCATGATCATCATCATTATCCTCATGTATTTCAGTATAAGAAGTCTGGTTGGTTCCATTAAAAATGTGGTATTGCCATATTTTATGGTGAGTTACATATATACAAAGTATGTAGAAATCTGTGTCAAATTGAGAAAAACACTAAGCAACAAGGTCTCATTTTCTGAGTCACAGTTGCCTTATTCTTGCCTGAGTAGAAAAGGTCCCTTTGCCTGGGTCTCCTCAGACTTTGTCCCAGCCCCTATTGAAAGGCTGTTCAAGAGATGTGGATGAGATATAAAAGATACATCCTCCCATAGAGTTGGCGCCGAGACACAAACACAGCTTTGTAGCTCGCTGGAACCAAAAACCGCTCTGAGAAAGCTGGTGCCAGTTAAAACCCTTCAAATGCCTTTGCCTGCTCCTTCAAGTCCAGGCTTCCTCTGACTCTTATCTCTGAGTCTGCATCTGCTGGGTAAATTCCTGAGAGCTGACTTAAGCTATGGCTGCCTTTGTGGCAAGAGGAGGCCCAGCCACAGGTCTGTAGGATACACCCCACGGAATCTAACCTGGTGCCTGGACTTCCTCTAGAATGTTGTGCTAATTACAGAAATACCTTTATCTCCTAATTGCATACAGATTCGATTGCCTTGGATCAAATCACACTTTTTCTCTTCAGCTATCTGTGAAAACAGAAGATTAAATAACTTTAAGGGAGATTTTCTAGGGCAATTACAGTTATTCCTTAGTATCCAAGGGAGATTTGGTCCAGCAACCCTACATATGCCCAAGTACACAGGTGGTCAGGGCCTTCCTGTAAAATGGCATTGTGTTTCACAGAACCTACACTATCTTCCTATATACTTTAAATCATCCCTGGGTTACTTGTATCAAACCCAGGGGTGAGCAAGATAAATCAATGAGTAAAAGTGTTTAGTACTAAGCCTGGCTACCCGAGTTTGATCCCTGAGAGATCATGTGGATGGTAGGAGGAGAAACTAACGTTCAAGGGTTGTTATCTGACCTCCACATGCACGCTGTGGTGCATAATCTGCATGCATGTATACACATACACACGTGCGTGAGCACACGCCAAATGTTTTCAAGTATCAAATACAGTGTCAATGTTATGCAAATAGCTGTTAGACTTATTGCTTAAAAAAGAGCAACAAGATAGTCTGTAATTTCCAGCCCACATTTCATGATGTTTTAACAGAACTCCAGTCAGCAACTCAAACTGTGGTTTTTACAACCAAGAATTCCTACAATACAGTCCAAAGACTAGTTTGATATTTACTGGCTGAAGAATGATGGCAGAAGACATTAAAAGTCACTTTTTCTGTAATTAAGCCACTGTGTTTCTAAAAGAGCAGAAATGGCTGCACAGTGAAAACATTGCAGCCCCCAATACTGGACAGCCTTGACTTCAAGCTGAGAGTTTTGGACAGCATTTCTTGGTGGTATGTAGTATGATGACAGTGTGTGCTGTGTAAAGTGCCCATGTTGTATGCTCAGAACCAAGGCGGTAAAGTTACAAGACACCACATGGGTAAGCACTGCCAAAACTACCTTGCATTCAGTTTTGAATTAAGTTTTGATGCTGGCACATTCAAAAACCTTTACTGTTGCTAATGTTTTAGTGACCAGCATTTCCAGCTATGTGACCCCATGAAGTGTCAATTCACAGTTTAACAAGTTGGTATAGATGACTTCAATGGAACTCAGCTATGAAACAACAATCTGTCAAAGCTATTGTCTTGACCCATTCCTTATTGGACATCAGTGCCCCAAGAAGAAGGAACCCAAAGATGACCTAGTGTGGATCAACTGATGGCAGAGCTTGTGTACAAAGTCAAGGCTCAGTCAGAAATGCCCCTAAGCACTAATTCTTAAAACAAAAGAATATCAGTCAATCTAGGCTAGGATAAGGCTCTACCCTATCAGAAAGGACCAAGCAGGTCTATTATCTAGCTCACCCTGAGAAAGACAGTAAGCCTAGAGAGTCAATGTCTTCTTGGATTCCGTCTAGGACAAGTTTGCCAACAGATGTGGTGAACTTGATACTCAGGTGCCTGGCACAAAGCAGGAGACAGAACTAACCCCCAAACAGCAGTTGTGTAGGAATCCAGATGTGAAGGAACAACACTACTCAGATCATGAAAGAGGCCGTGTGTGTGTGTGTGTGTGTGTGTGTGTGTGTGTGTGTGTGTGTGTGCAGGGAGGGATGGCAGTAACAGGACAGTAAGGGGAACAGAGGCAGAAGCAAAATGATATTAGCATGGCAGGGGTAAAAATAGAAAGGAGAAAACAGACGAGAGGCCAGAGAGCTAGGCATTCAAGATATAGAAGGCTATGGAGATAAGCAAATGCCACGTATAAGAGATGTGGAATAAGAGCTCCTTGAGATGACAGCCTTAATCTGTGCTCCAAGAACAGCTTGTATGAGGAGGAGGATAGTGATGAGAAGGAATGTCGGAGGAGTTTCTGCAGGAAGTTTATGAAATTTGGCTGTCCAAAGCTAGCAAGCTGTTGGCAACTGCAGGAAAACGTTCAATGTCTACAGCTGTGCTTTAAGAAAGCGCCACCTCTAGCGTCTGTCCCCTCATTCCCTGCTGCTTTTCCTAGTTTCAAATTCCCCGAACCTCGCAAAGATGCAAAGGCTGACATTTCACCCTCTCCTGTCACTCTGTCCTGGGTCTTTTGGCCCCTCACCACTCAGTGTCTGCCATTTTTTGCTTGCCATTCACCGGGCTTCTTGCTCCCCTCAGTTTTCAGAGAGCTTGCCCAAAAGCTGTCACTCCAGCATCCCTTCTCCTCCTACCTGAGACAGTTCTGGGGAAGTTCCCAGCATAGCGAGCCTGACCCACAGAACTGGAAGCTCTTCAGGTCAGTCTCTGTCTTCTCTTCTTGAACTCTTTAACTTGGTCCCTGGGTCAAGTCTGAATCTCCTGTCTTGTTGGATTTCTTGTGACATCCAGGTTCTCCCTTATTTGTAAGTAGATTCTCTTAGTTGGTTATATTTATTCATCAGCACACTCACCTGGCATGTATCCATCCATGCATCTAATCCATCCAGCCATGTATCTTTCTATGCCTCTAATCCATCCAGCCATGAATCTATCTGTGCATCTAATCCATCCAGCCATGAATCTGTCTGTGCATCTAATCCACCCAGCCATGTATCTATCCATGCATCTAATCCACCCAGCCATGTATCTATCTGTGCATCTAATCCACCCAGCCATGTTTCTATCTGTGCATCTAATCCACCTAGCCATGTATCTATGCCTCTAATCCATCTAGCCATGTATCTATCCATGCATCTAATCCATCCAGCCATGTATCTATCCATGCATCTAATACATGCAGCCATGTATCTATCTGTGCATCTAATCCATCCAGCCATGTATCCATCCATGCCTCTAATCCATCTGGCCATGTATCTATCTATGCATCTAATCCATCCGGTCATGTATCTATCCATGCATCTAATCCATCCACACAGACTGAGCTTGTCTTAGTAAATCATGTTTTTGTTTCTTGATCACCTGACACATGCTATACCTCCTCACATCATCTTACATGGGGAAACCAAATAAGAACCATCCTTCCCTCCTATTGATGGATTTCCTTCCCAGCCTGCTAGACTCTGTCCTCTTGGAACACATTAGATCTACAGGAAGAGATGGATGCTAATACAACTGCCGGAGACTTAAATAGCCACTTCCATCAATGGACTGATGAAAAATTCAAAACAATTACATAATCAACAGAGAACATCAGAGTAAAATATACTACAGACTAAACAGACCATTCAGATGCTTACAGAGCATGGCATTCTGCCACTCCTTAGCCTTCAGGCTAAGATAAAGTACAGTACAGGACAAGACATCCACTAGTTGCGAATGTATATTCTTCACATCACACATGGAACATTGTCCAGGAGACATTGTATCTTAGGCCACAAAATAAGTTCAAATAAATTTTTAAAAAATGAGAATCTAAGCCAAGCATGGTAGTGTACAGCTTTAGTCTCAGCACTTAAGAGGCAGAGGCAGAGGCAGGTGGATCTCTGCAAGTTTGAGGACAGTCTGGTCTATAAAGCACAAAGTTCCAGGATAGCCAAGGCTGTTACACAGAGAAACCTCATCTTGAAAAAACAAAAACAAGGGCTGGAGAGATGGCTCAGCGGTTAAGAGCACTGACTGCTCTTCCAGAGGACCCGGGTTCCATTCCCAGCACCCACATGGCAGCTAACAACTGTCTCTAACTTCAAGATCTGGCACCCTCACAGACATGCAAGCAAAACACCAATGCATATAATATAATAAAAATATTTTTTAAAAAAAGAAAAGAAAGGACAAAAGCAAAATAAAAATTAAAATATTATGATCAAGTATGTTATATTCACATATAACATATCAAAAGTAAATCTACAATTTTATAATGTACAATTTGTATAATTAGAAATAATAATGAACTCATAAAAGTATTTTAAATAAAGACCATAGTGTATACCTCCTCTAATAATAATGGAATAAAACTGGAAACTTAAGGGGAATTTTAGAAACCGTACAGTCTGGAAAGTGGGTACATTCTCCTGAATGGACCAATGACTGGAGAAATGAAGAAACCAAAAATTAAAAAAAATTAATTTCTGCATATTTATTTCAAAATGCAACATATCACCTTAAGGGATATGGAAAAAAAGTAAGTTTGTGGCATTGGATGCTTACATTAAAAATGAGAAAGATTCCAAAATAACTCAATAATGTAACTCATGAAAACTGAAAAAAATGAAATGTAAAATTAGTGGAAATATCAGAGAAGAAATGAAGACTAAGAAATTAAAAAGTTAAAATTTTTAAATGCAAATAACACAAGGATCTATTAAATAATCCAAACAGCAAAAAAAGAATGGAAAATAGAGTTAAAAATCCTTTCTATCCCAGAAACATGTTCCTATTTTCTTTTTTAAAAATATTTATTTTACTTTTAATTAAATAAATATATGTGTTTTTGTGCAGTTAAGTGCATACATGTCGCGCGCACCCTTGCCAGCAAGGAAAGCGCAACACCCAGGATCTTCTTTCAGCAGTTTATTCGGGACCTTTACAATTGTTCTCTGTTTGTCCTTTTCTCTGCTTCTCCTTCTCCTCCCCGAGAAACCCCGCCCACTGACTAGAAACTCTCAGGGCATCCAATCCCAATAAGCCATGTGGGCACAGCTCATAGGTCCACATACGCAACAGCAAACCACGCCCCAGGCTCAAGCCAAATAAGGAGTTGTTTATCAAAAGAGAGCACTCACCCATGGGGGGGTGGAGGCCAGAAATCAGCACCATCTCTAAGGCATAGCAGCAGGCAGCTCTCTACACATACATGTGAGCAGAACTGCCCATGCAGGCCAGAAGAGGGCATCAGATCACTTGGAGCCATGATTACAGGTGGTTGCAAGCCATCATGTGGGTGGTGGGAATCAAACCCATATCCCCTAGAAGAGCAGTGAGCTAGTGACTATAACCTGAGGCTTCTCTGCACCCCCATATTCCTATTTTCTATAGGTAATGCTCCTCAGTGATTTGTATTCTATTGCTAAAGCTCGCACAAGCACAAATATTGAGACTGTGTATACTGTACACACTGTTCTGTGATCTCTTTTTCTCTAAGCATTACTTAACATGTTTGCAAATCAGAATTTAGATTGACCTCATTGTTATTAATGGTTTTATTGAAAGAAGTCTACCTCAGAAGTTTAATTAATTAAGCAAATCAAACTTTATCGATAAAGGAAAGTACCAAGCTACAAAGACAAACAATAAAGAGGAAAGGAACAAAAGGTATTTAAAATAACTAATAAAAACATTGATGAGCCAGGAGGTGGTGGCACACACTTTTAATCCTAGCACTTGGGAGACAGAGGCAGATCCATCTCTGAGTTTGAGGCCAGCCTGGTCTACAGAGCAAAATACAGGACAGCCAGAGCTACACAGAGAAACTCTGTCTTGAAAAAAACAGAACAAAACAACAAAAATTGAAGAGAGTATGTCTTTACTTTTCAACAATAATCTTGAGTGTGAATGAATTACATCTCCCAACTAAAAAGCACATACTTTCTCACTCAGTTTTTTAAAAAGATCCAGTGGAATACTGCCTATGAGAAATTCACTTTATCAGCAAAAACATTAAAGTTCAATTCTGGGACCTTCATGAAGGAAGAAGAGAAGAATCCCAAAAGTTGTTCTCAGACCTTCACAGGACAATCGTAGCATGTACATGCACACACATATATACATTCATACATATATACATATATATGAGTACATTAATACTTCAAAAAATGCAACGGTACACCAAAAAGATACATTGAGAACAGATATTCAAGGATATATCATGTTGGCAGAATGAATGCTAAAAGCCACACAACTGTCTTAATAGATGCAGAAAAAAGCATTCAATCAAACTTAACAATGATTAAAACTAAAAAAAAAAAAAAAGGACTAGAAGGAACATACAATATAAATTATATATGACAAACCATAGCCAACATCATAAAACCAAGCACAAATTAGTAACTTTTAAAATAAATTAATGACTGGGCTGGAGAGATGGCTCAGTGGTTAAGAACACTGACTGTTCTTCTAGAGGACCTGAGTTCAATTCCCAGCATCCACATGGCAGCTAACAACTGTCTGTAATTCTAAGATCTGACACCCTTACACAGTTATACATGCAGGCAAAACACCAATTCACATAAAATAAAAATAAATTTTTTAAAAAAGAAAAGCAGCCTTCATTTAGAAATAAATAAATTGATGACAAAATTACTGAGAAAAAAAAATCAAGAAAAGAACCCCACTCACAATAACTACAAAAGAAACAAACCAACAACCTAGGACTCAGTTTAACCAAGCAACCGATGATCTCTGTAATAAAAATCCAAACACTGATAAAAGTTTGAGAATATACACATACAAAGCCAAAATGATTTCTCATGTCAGTGGGTGGGGAGAAGCGATATTGTGAAAATGTCCACACTTCCAGGTAAGATAGTGGACTAGGGGCTGCCTCTGTGTGAGCTGGGAAAGGACAGAGCTAGACAAAAAAGTACAGAAGCTGTCCCAAAGAGAAAAACAGAGGGAGAATCCTAGCCACCCATGAAGGAGGTAAAAAGATACTGGAAAATGTCAGGGCAAAAATGAATTAAATAGAGACTAAAAGAATTGGTCAAAGAGTTGGTATTTGGGGGAAAAAACTGCAAGATTAGCCAATCTTTAGTCTAACAAAAACAAAAAGTGAGAGAAGATTCAAATGAAAAAAATTAGAGACGAAAATCAAAACCAAAAAAACCCAGGTTACTACAGATTCTAATAAAATACACAGAAACATTAGGGCATACTTTGAAAACTTAAATAAAAAACTCAATAATAACAACAAAACCAAATAAAACGCCCACTAGAAAGAATAGAAGAAATATTTAAGTTCAGAGGTATGTATGACCTATTAAAATTAAATCAAGTAGATATAAACAAGCAAATCCATAACATCCAGCAGGACTGCAACAATAATAAATCTCTCCAAAACCTTTTAAGGAAAACTAACCTCAGAACCCACCAAGGAGAAGGGGCATCATCAGAACCTTTCTACGGAACCAGAATTCCCTTGAGAGCCAAACTGGATAAGGACACATCACAAGAAAGAAAGAAAGAAAACTATATGCCAAATTCTCTAATGAATGAAGATGATGCAGTAATTCTCAATAAAATTCCTGAACACCAAATACAGTAACACATTAAAATCAAGCATTGTGATTTCATCTGAGAAATAGATTCACAAGTCAGTAAATGTAACCCAGCATGCAACAGGCTTAAGGAAAGAAATCTCCTGATTATCTCAAAGAGGAAAAGGCTTTTGACAAACTTCAACAGTCCTTCATAATAAAAAAGGTCTCCAGGGGGCCAGAGAGATGTCTCAGCAGTTAAAAGCACTGGCTGCTCTTCTAAGGAACCAAGGTTCAATTCCTAGCACCACATGGTGGCTCATTAACTGTCTGTTATGGGGTGCTAGGAGTCTAATGCACTCTTCTGGCCTTCATGGGCACTGCATGCATATGATGCACAAAAATACATACAGACAAAATACCCATACAAATAAAAATTAAAAATGGCTTCAGGAAACTAGAACTAAAAAAAAAAAAAACTCAACATAATAAAAGTCATATATTATAACACTATATCCAACACTAATGATAAAAATAGATTCAGGTCCTCTAAAAGCTGGGATAAATCAAGGGGCCAGTCTCTCTACTCTTTAAATATCGCACTCAAAGCCTTACAATAACGTGACAAAAAAGTAATACAAATAATAAAATAAGTCAAATTATCTCTATTTTTCAGACCATGTTATTCTTATATTTCAAAGACCCTAAAGATTCTGTCATCAAACTAGTGGATATGATCCACTATTCACTAGTGGTGGTAAGATATAAAATAAACATGCAAAGAAAGTAGTTTTTCTATATAACAAACTTTCTGAAAAAGAAATCAGGAAAAAACCCACAATAGCTAAACAAACTATATATATATATATATATATCATATATATTAATATATATATAGTGTTTGATTGCATGTGTGCCTGTGTACCCTGTGCCTTGTACGTGCAGAGACCAGAAGATGATATTGGAACCCTTAGAAATGAAATTACAGATGGCTGTTAGCCACCATGTAGGTGGCTCAACAAATGGAGAATTGAACTTGGATCCTCTGGAAGTGCTCTAAACTATACTGATCCATTTCCTAGCCCTGGATGTAAAAGACTTTTACAATGGTAACTTAAAGACACCGAAAAAAAATAATGGAGAAGAGACTAAAAGATTGGGAAAAACCTTACATGTGCTTGAATTTCGCAAACATAATATTGTGCAAATTATTATATTTCTAAAAGTAATCTTCATGAAAATCCTAATGATATTCTTCACATAAGTAGAAAAAATGATCCTAAAGTTCATATGGAAGTGCAAGCAATCCTGGGTAGCCACAAAGTAATTTTAAATAGAAAGAATGATACTGGTGGAATCACAATACTCAATCTCAAATTATATTACAGAGCCGTAATAAGACAGCACAACACTGGCATAAAGATGGACAGATCAGGGGGCTGGAGAGATGGCTCAGCGGTTAAGAGCACCATCTGCTCTTCCAGAGGACCCGGGTTCGATTCCCAGCACCCACATGGCAACTAACAACTGTCTGTAGTTCCAGTTCCAGGCAAATAAATAAATAAAGTTTTTTTTGTTTTTTTTTTAAAAAAAGATGGACAGATCAATGAAGCAGAATAGGGTACCCAGAAATAAATTCACACCATTGCAGACATCAAATTCTTAGCAAAACTGTCAGAAACATACTTTGGAGGACTGCCAAGTGACAACCTGAATTTGATCCTTGGAGCTCATGAAGAACAGAACCAATTCCCTTCCTTATGTACGATATTCTCTGACTTTCATGTGCATGCTGTGGAATACACACACCCCCACACACATTCATAAAATAAGTTAATAAATGCAAACATTTTCAAATAGCAAAGAATCTCTTCAACAAATGGTGCAAGGAAAATGGATAATCAAACTCTAAAGAATAGAACTAGGGGGCTGGAGAGATGGCTCAGTGGTTAAGAGCACCATCTGCTCTTCCAGAGGACCCGGGTTCGATTCCCAGCACCCACATGGCAGCTAACAACTGTCTGTAGTTTCAGTTCCAGGCAAACACCAAGGGAAATAAATAAATAAAAGTTTTTTTTTTTTTAAAAAAAAAAAAAAGAATAAAACTAGCCATAGACTGCTAGTATTTCCAATAAAATTGGAAAATAATTAAAGATATAGACATTGGCAAAGATTTTCTGAAAATGACTAAGGGGAAACAGAGCCAAGAATTAACAAATGGTATTTATTAAAAGCTTTTACACAGTAGAGGAAACTTCTAGAAGAGATGGCCTACAGAATGGGAGAAAATCTTTGCCAACTACACATCAAACAAGGCATTAATATCTAGGATACATAAAGAGCTGCAAAGGTAAACACCAGAAAAAGGGGATCATCTGGTCAATAAATGGACTAAGAAATGAAGAAGGTAGCTCTCAAGAGAAGAACTAGAAATGTGGAGGGAGGTGAGCTACTTGGGGCCGTCGCGTCAGGCTCAGGCCTGCAGATTGAAAAGGGACACAGACACTCGGGTCATTCATTCAAAGAGAATGCCATTTATTGAAGGTCAATCTCAGTCTTATATACCCGGCGATTTCAGGGGCATAGCACTGTTGTAATTTCCCCAGGTGGCTGGAAAATTACTGACCAGGTAAACAACTGAAACTCCCTCATCTAACTTCCCCAGGCAGAAAGGATGTGGAGCCAGTAATCCACAGCTATGTCCTTCAAGGCTCAGAGTGCAGGTGAAAGTCAGAGCAGGGACGCACAGAAATGGTCAATAAATATGTTTTAAAAAGTGTTGAATACCCTCAGCTATCAGGGAAAGGAAAAGTCAGACTGCTTTGAGATTCCATCTCACACCAGTCAGAATGACTAAAATATCAAATGACATCAAATGCTGATGAGCACAGGAGGAAAGAACCCTTATTCACTGCTGGTGGAATGTAAACTAGTGCAGCCATTATGTAAATGAGTATGGAGACTCCTCAGCTGAACACAGGACCACCACACAGCCCATCTACATCACTTTTTGGTATATACCCAGAGGACTCTACAGCACACCACAGAGATACTTGTGCATCCATGTTAGCTGCTGCTGCACTACTCACACTAGTCAGTCAATAGATGATGACATGGTACTTACATACAATGGAGTTATATGTGGCCATAAAAAAATTGTAATCATAGCATCTGCAGAAAATGAATAGAAAGGAAAGTCACCATGTTAAGAGAAACAAGCCAGACTGAGAAAGACAGATCCTATATTTTCTTTTCTACATAGAATTTAGATTTACAATTTTGTGTATGTGTGTGTAGATCACATTAGAAACAGAATTATAAAATGGGAGGAATAGATCTTTAAAATTGGGGGGGAAGCAGATTTGAGATTCATTATTTTTTATGTGTATGAGTGTTTTGTTTATTTTTCTGTGCACCGCAAGCATGCAGTACCCAAGGAAGCCATATGAGGGTGTTGAATCCTTTTGAGACTTGAGTTATAGAAGCTCACGAGCTACTGTGAAGGTGCTGGGAATTGAACCTGGGTCCTCTGGAAGAGCAGCCAGTGCTCTTAACCATTTCATTTAAGCCATCTTTCCAGACAGACAGACAGACAGAAAGAAAGAAAGAAAGGAAGGAAGGAGGGAGGGAGGGAGGGGGGAGGGAGGAAGAAAAGAAAGAAAGTGAGGAACAGAGAGAATAGTAAGATACATGTAATAACGAAGCAGAAAAAGAAAATAATTGGGGGCATAAAGGAAATGTGCTGCAGTGGGAAGAGGAAATGGGAAAAAAGGACACATGGGAAGGACATGCATGACACAAGTATGAAGACCACTGCACCATAGACTGACCTAAAAAAAAATCAGTCAAAAAAAATTATCCTTATGTCTATGGACTCAACACAATTTCTACCAAAATGCCACAGAAATAGCAAAAACATTCCTAGAATTTGTATGGAATGACAGAAGACTCAGACCAACCGAAGCAAATCTCAGCCAAACAACAAACAAACAAAACAAACGTGATGGCATTACAACATCTGTCATCAAAAAAAAACTACAAGTCATGGCAAGCAAAGATGCCTGGTACCCACATACAAAGGGTCCACAGGCTGCCCGAAGAGAATTGAGAACACAGAAACAGCTCTGCACATTCACAGCTGAGTCCTGAGCGAGTCAGCAAGAATACACACTAGAGGAAGAAAAACCTCACCGATCAGTTTTGCTGAGAAAATTAGATATCCACATATAGAAGAAACTAGACCTGCTGCTCTCATTATATTAAAAAAAAAAAAAAAGCAACTCAAACTACAATCAAAGACTTTCATGGAAGAAGCAAAACTAAGAAGCCAGTAAAGAGACACAGAGGCCAAACTTCAGGACAGACACCTAGTTAAGGCAAAGTTTTGGGTTTTAGTTTGTTTGGTTTTGTTTTTATAAAATATGACACTAAAAGTATAGTCAATGAAAGCAAAAACTGACAGAATTCCATCAAACTAAAGTTCTGGAGAGTGAAAGAAACCATCAGCAGAAGGAGCAACAACACACAGGGCGGGAGGAAGCATTTGCAAACTACATCTCTCAAGGGTTATTATTAAAACTCAATAAACTCAAGAGCAACAACAAAAATCCAACAACAGCAAAACCCCAACGATTTGATTTTTAAAATAGACAAATGACCTCAACAGACATTTTTCAACATAAAAAAAGGTCAACAGATATATAACAAAATGTCAAAATACTCATTATCAGGGCAGTGAAAGGTTCTCCCTAAGTTATCTCTCTCCACTCAGAACGACTACAGATGATGATGAGGGTGAAAGGGCAGCAAAGCCTTATAGGAAATACACTGCACGGGGATGTGAATCAGTACAGTCATCAGAGAGGACACTCAGTTCTGCAGGAAAGCAGCTCAGAACTGCCATTGGATCCATGGGGGCGGGGGAGGCACGGGGGAGGGGGAGGGCAGGAGGAGGGAGAGTATTTGGAGATGGAATTAATGCCCTCCTTTCTATAATTGTGATAAATGACTGAGGTGGCAAGTTTATAAAAAGGTGGACAGTCTTTGGGGACACTAACTCTTTAATAAGTATATTGAAGAAACACACCCATTGCAGCATCATTTACAATAGATAAGGTGGAATCCACCTAGAAACTCATCAAGGTTATGGTCTATGTAAAGAAAATATGTAGCTTCCATACATAACAGGTATTATCCAGTCACAAAAGAATGAGAGCCTTTCATTTGAGGCAACATGGATACAACTGGAAGGCATTATATTAACATATTAAGTGAAAAAAGTCAGGCAGTGAAACAGAGAGAGGTAGAGAGAAGGGGGTTCATGGGTAGAGCAGTTGTAGTTGGATAAGAGAATAACTTTAGGTGTCGAATGGCACCTTGTGTGTGTGTGTGTGTGTGTGTGTTTAAACTGAGTATTTCAAAACAGGATTTTCAAAGTTCCAAACACAAAGAAATGTTAAATATCTGAGATAGTGACCTCATCCTTACACACTTATAAAATTATATGTTCGTTAAAAATAAAAACGCTGGTGGTGGAGGGATGGCTTAGCAGTTAAGGCCACTGGTTGCTCTTCCAGAGGTCTTGGAATCAAATTCTCGGCACCCACACTGTGGCTCTTAGTCTTAGTCTCTAATACTGTGAAGAGACACAACATGGTCATTGTTGGTTTCGCGTGTGAGAAGAGACACACTCGCACTACCAAGGCCACACGAGGGTTTATTTAAGAGAGTTCCCATCCGGGTACAGAAACAGAGAAGCAGGACAGGAGGAGAGAGCGACCAAAACATGGCCTCTCTTTTTAGAGAAGGGGTGTGCATGGGTTTATGCAGCCACGCCCAGGGGCGTGCCTCCGTACAAGGTGCTTCCCACCAGAGCCATATTGGCTCAACCACATAGAGTGCCTGGAATATTTACAGTCATGGCAACTCTTACAAAAGAAATCATTTAATTGAGGCTTACTTACAGTTTCAGCAGTTTAGTGCATTATCCTCAACGTGGTAGTGTGCCCACAGACAAGATAGCTGAGAATTCTACAAACAAATCCCCCGGCAGCAGGGAGAAAACCCCTGGGCCTGGCTAGGGCTTTTGAAACCTCAAAGCCCACCTCAGTGAGGCAATTCCTCCAAGGCCACACCCACTCCAACAAGGCCACACCCACTCTAACAAGGCCACACCCACTCTGACAAGGCCACATCTTCTAATCCTTCTTATTCTTATTCATCACAGGCTGAAATTCCAGTTCCATGGAATCCACTGCTTTCCTCTGCCCCCCAACTCCGCCCCCAGGACAGTGCTTTCCTGTGATATTCATAGACAAACATGCCTGCAAAACACTCATACACATAAAATAAAAATAATTAAAAATAGTAAAATAATGAGATACTGCTCTTTATATGCCAATCCGAAGTGGAGCAGACCTGGAGGCTTGGGGTACATGTTGAAAATTTAGCTTTACCCATTACTTATCACAGCATAGCCAAGAAAGATGTCACTGCTAGAGATGCAATGGTCCTGTTAACTTTAACAAAAGGTGTGGGAGACTGCCCTTATTTAGGATGGCCTATCGTGTGGAATCCTGAAGCCACGCCCATCTTTGTGTGATGAGCCTGTGTATGTCAGCTTAGTGAAGGCCCACTGGGCTGAGTACCAAATTAACCTGATTAAGATGAATGCCCCAAGAAACTAGAAAAATCCTATCCTCTGCAGAAATGATCTGTATAATACGGTTGTTTGCGGTTGTGTAGGGTTAAGAACTATGACAAAGAATCTCAGGCCAAGGTTGTTACCAAAGTGTACTTCAAATGCAAGAAATTAACAACTAACAAAAAAAGTCTCATTAAAATAAAGTTAACATAAAGTTCTGAAGCTATTTGAGCCGTGACAGCACAGTAAATCAGTAAATGCCACTGAACTATGCACCTAAAAATAATTAAAATGCTAGCTTTCATTATGCATTATTTTACTGCTGTAGGAGAAACTCCAATGTGAAAGTAATTGAACCACAGCGCCCCCTTCTGGTCCTGGCCAGGAAAGCCAGCCTAAGATATAGGGAATGGATATCTCATTTTGATTCTTCTGCTACCATTCCGAATTCTCTATTCCTGGAGAGCCTCAAAGCAAAAAGGCCAGTTGTACTTCTTTAAGGTAACAAATGCGCCTCTGTACTGTGTCTGTTAACACAGGAGTAGTATGTGAAAAGCTCCGTCCAAGCCTGGTAGAGGTCTGCAGACAGCTCATTAGCGCTGACAGCTAGGAACTCCAGGACAGAACCCTCTCCAGCTCTGAATGGTTTTTCATCCTCCACTTTGAAAGCTGCAGAAATGAGGCCAGGGCTTGGGGTGCAATTCAAGGCTAGCCATAGACGCCACAGTCTGCAGCAGCAGAGCCCTCAAGGAAATCTATGCTCCCCTATCTGTGAAGGCTTCGTGTACTTTCTTTAGCAGTGATTCAGCATCCTTGACCCAGATAAAGGGCTTACAAAAGCCCTTTCACAGGCGATGTGTTCAGATAAGTTAAATCCCCTGCGATGCACTGCTCACATCTCTGTTTAGTTCATTGGAGTTCTACTGACCCACAGACTCAGGAGCAGGTCACGATGGAGGGAAGAAAAGCTTTTTAGAACATATCCCTGAAATCCACTCCCAGGTGGGTCTTCTTGGCCCTAGGTCACCCAGATCACAGAGAGATGCTCTGCAGCTATTACCCAGGCTATGGAGAGAGAGACCATCAAACCATGCATTTGCTAAAGGGGCTTTAGTGACCGGGAGAAGTCACTGCAACATTCAGATTTATACCTGTCTGCCAAGGAGTCACTTAAGCCTGAGGAGGGACATTGCTCTGTGGGGTCAGCAGGGTCCTGCTAGTGAGATTACTTTGTTGGCAATCTGGAATTTTCTCCATTGTTTGGCCATTCTTCAGACTGTCTGCCATACTTCTGCATACCTCAACACCTCAACATTTCATAGAAGTATTTTGAGCTTATAATTTCATTTAGACTTATCTTTCTCTTTCTTATGATCCCTATGACTCCTATACTAATACAGCCACTTCTGTGGACAGTCACAGCACATACCATGTTCCAGTACGAGCATTATCTGTCCACATGTTCATGAACTGTTCCACCATCTCCATTTGATTTTTTCTTTTTCTTTCTTTCTTTTCCTTCTCTTTTTCTTTTCTTCTCCCTTGCTTCCTATCTCTCCTCCTCTGTCTTCTGATAGTCTCATATGGCACAGACTAGCCTCAGATTCACCACGTAGCAAAAGATGACCTTAACCTTCTAATCCTCCTGCCTGTACCTCCTGAATTGCTGGGATTGCAGGCACAAGTCACCACACTCAGTCTGTGCTGGGAATTGAACGTGGCTTTGTGCATACAAACCAGACACTGTGTGGACTGCACTCCATCTCTAGCCCCTGTCTAATTTACACATCTGTCCATCAACCCTTAGAGCCATGTGACCCTTCCTGCTTTAGGCAAAGTGCGGCAAGTATGGTAACAGCCAGTTGTGATATTCAGAGACTGTGGAGCCACCACATGCTCCACCCTCTCATCTCACTGCTGCCTTTGCTCTGACATTAAGTTGCTCAGACCTCATCCTGAATCGAAGTCCCAGCAACTGCTCTAGGTAAGAGACAGTGTTTGGGTCAAACTCTCCAGGGGTAGAAACAACCTCGAATCTCCTGACAGGTTTTTAAAGAGAACAGTCTTGCTCTGGTTGTTGCTTGCCATGCAGCTGATCAGAGACCATTTACAGCTGTTTCAGAACTGTTTTCCAAAAGACAGTTCAGTGGGTCCAGCTATGTGCCGCCAAGCTTGATAACCTGAGGACCCACATGGAAGAGAACTGACTCCTGTAAATTGTCCTTTGATGCCTGGCTTCATGCTGCATCCCTCATCTGTCCCCCCAATGTATACACACCCACACTAAATGAATAGCGGTTTTTTTTTTTTTTGGTGTGTGTGTGTGTGTGTGTGTTTAAAGAACCTTTTAATTTCAACAAAGGAAACACATAAGCTCCATGCTCTGTTCTAGTTTTTATGTCCTGGCTCACAGGCTGGGTACATGGTCTGCCACAGGTAACTGAGACACATCACACTTTCCACAACAGGAACTATGTGCTCTGTAACTATTTTGCTTAGACACTTAACCAGAAACATCCTTTTTTTTCTACCTCCACACCCCAAATACACCTTGTGGTACCAAAAGTGAGGTTACTTCTAGGCTGGCAGTCGTCTGTGTGGATCCAGAAGCTGCAGAGGTGGATAGCACAGGGGCTTTGATGATAGCTGTACAAATCCCCACTTTTCATCCCCCTGGCAGGGGTGGAGGGTGGGGAGTCAGGGAGGGTGGGGGGATGGACAAAAAGTGGCCCAGACATTGGGCAGAGCCTTAGAAAACCTCCAGGTGTGTCTAAGGCATGCATGCTGCAGGCTCAGCTCCAGGTGACTCTGCTCCCCATGTGTCCTCATTAAGACTGTCAGCCTTCTACCTGACCCTAATTAAGAAGCCCCTCGCTGGAGAGAGGCGCTCAGCTGGCTGCATCCCCTGCACTCACCTGCAGAGGTTCTGATCTGACTCACCGGGCTCCAGCCACATTCAGCTGGCTCTAATGCCCAAATGAGAGCTTAAGACCCATCTAGAAGAACAGTCAGTGCTCTTAACCGCGGGGCCATCTCTCCAGCCCTTAAGACCCATCTAGAATAAATTCTTTGCAGTGTTTCAGAACTCTGATGCCATGACACAGGATTTGAGCCCACTGATTACTCCTCCCCTGTAAACTTGGTAATCTTGATTTCTGAGCCCCTCCGCCCCCATTCTACTGTGCTGTTCGCCTTCCTTGACTTTTGTGGAAATGTTCCTGTTTCTCTTTGGGGTCTCTTGTTGAATGAGGTTTCTCACCCAGACTAGCCCCACATTTCAGATCTGCCCGCTGCCGCTTAGGCCCCCAAAACTGACTCAGACGTTCATATTAATATAATGCTGGTTGGCCTATGGCTCAGGCATATTGCTAGCTAGCTCTTTCATCTTAATCCAATCCATTTCCATTCATCTGTTGTTGTATTAGGTTTCTGGCCTGGACTTTTCAGTCTGGCCCTGAGGTTCTGACCCACTGACCCCCAGTCCCACAGAAATAGACACATATTAATTTTATGTTGATTGACCTAGGGTCCAGGCATATAACTTGCTGACCCCTTCATCTTAACTCAACCCATGATTCTTATTATGTTCAGCCATGTGGCGCAGTACCTTTTCTCAGAGCATTTCAACTATGTTCCTCTGTATCTCCTGGCATCTCTGCTCTGCTCTTCCTGTTCCCAGAGTTTTCCAGGCTAGTAGCTCCACCCACACTTCCTGTCTGCCTTCAGCCAATGAGCATTTTTATTAGACTACTAGGCGGGACAATTATTTACAATGTAACAACATAATCCCACTACAATCTGTCTTGCCACATGATCCATGCCTCACCTGTGTTACCTTACATGTTGATTCTTGGGCAGCTGGATGACATCAATTCTGACGCTACCCTCCTTCCCCTATCTATGCTCCAATTTCCCCACCTATTTCTAAGATGTCTGCCATAGGCCAAAACTGTCTCTTTATTAAAGAATGATATTCAAAGCATACAGAAAGACATCAGTCTCTTCCATGGTGACCACGTGGTTCTAAGCAAACTTTATCTGTCTAAAGTTCTCAATCATTTCCAATCTTCCTGAATCTCCCTGCTGAACCTCACACAGCAGTCAGGACCTAATCAGGAGACAGATACCTCACAGTAATTTGAACAGGGACAGTTTAATGTAATTATTATGGGGGACTGGAGTGTAAAGAGTTGGCTGGCTGTGGATAGACACTAATGAATAAAGGAACAGTGGATGAAAAAAGGAGAATACACATCTGGAAACAGGTACCTCTATTCACATCCTAGGGCTGAGTTCCAGGCACAGTTAGGGGTGCAGCTGTAATCCATAGGATGATGTTTGCTGGGCTGTTGTTTTGATTGGACTCAGGGAGAAAACAGTCCCTTTGGGTACTAGGGAAAACTATCCACTGGTTGAACCTTCACTTAAGAACTTGTACAAAATTACACAATATGAGGAAACTGTGCTGTAGGCTGCCATCCCTGCAGACACTGTGCAGTGGAGACACTATACTGCTGGACGCTTCCATCTCACACTTATGGAAACACATCCCTACTCACCAGACCTATCTCTCCAATGCATTTTACCAAGAAACTAGGACACCGTGCTAGAAGGCAAAGAGAAAAGCTTTACAGGAAAGAGCCAGCGCCGTTACTATAGACAGTGAAGGTGCTTGCAACAGGAAGTAACTTATTAATAAGTCATACTTCCCAGACTTATGGCCAACTAACTCCATTGACATCCATTTTGAATGGATGGAGACATGGGGGCCTAAGTTTGATGCCCAGCACTCATGAAGAAGCAAGGCAGAGACACACAGTCCTGTTATCCTAGTGTTGGGGAGATGGCAACAGGAAGATCCCTGATTCTTGCTGGCCACACAGTCTAGATAAATCTGTGAGCTCCAGGATTAGTAAGGGCCTGTCTCAAAAACTAAGATGGAAAGTGATTGTGGAAGACACAGGACACCAACCTCTGGCCTCTGCATGTACCCATCAGCACATAAACATGAGCACAGAAATGTATGCACACCAGCATGTGCATCCACACATGAAGAGAAGTATATCTATGATTTGACCTCTTTTTACCCTATTCCTTGCTGTCTCCTTGGTCCATCATCATCATCTTATTGCCATCATCATCCTTTGCCTAGCTATCTAGAGTATCCTAGTGCGCTTGTATCCAAGTGCCCTTGAGGTCTGTTCTCAGCATAGCAACCATTGCAGTTCCTTGGAAACAAGAGTCAGTACAGAGCAGTTCTCTGTTGAGAGTTTCTCACTTCACAATGTGGCCCATTCTCTCCTAGAGTAAACTAACCTGCTCCTTCCCAGGAATGTCTCTGATAATTCCTATGGCTCTGCTCTTTCTGTCTATACACCTCCAAGCACACTAATCTCCTTATCTTTTCTATTTTAAAGATTTCCTTTATGTGTATGAGTGCTTTGCCTGTATGTATGTATATATGTATATGTGCACCATATTCATGTCTGGGGCCCATGTAGATCACAAAAAGGCACCTAATCACATAGAACTGTAGTTATGGGTGTTTTAAACTACCCTGTGGATGATAGAAACTGCAGCAGGGTCCTCTGCAGGACCAACAAGTGTTCCTAACTGTCATCTCTCCAGCCCCCTTGTCCTTTAAGCAAATAGATATCCAATGCTCAGTCAAAACACTCCTTACTGGCTTTTCTTCTTTCTGGAAAATAAATTTACTCATACATTGTGTGTCTTGTTTATTAACTGTTTGCTACAATGTATAACTCATAGGCAAGAATATCTTATTTTTTTTTATATAGTTACTTATTTGGACATACTCTGAGATGGTTACGTTTTAGTGTCAGCTTGACTGAAGATCTACGGGTGGTGCTGTCTCATGTGTTGGAAGCCCAAAGTGAATAAAAAAGTAAGAGAAGGTAGGAAGAAGCTGGATGAACGACAGTATCACCTTTTATGTTTCCTGACTGGGAACACAATGTGACCAGTTGCCTCATACTCATACAGCCATATGACTTCACCATGAGTCAAACCAAGAGAAACACTTCCCCTTCAAATCCTTTTTGCATCAGATACCTGGTCATAGCCATGAGGAAAAGTCCCTAGGATAGTGGGAACCAAATATACATTTGTTGATGAGTTGTGCACCCTCAATAGAAGGTGTCTTGTGACCATGTCTTGTAGTTCTCCACACGGCCATTTTAACTTCCTTGTCAAAAGCTTGTGCCTGAAGATTGAGATGTAGCTTTGAGACAGGCCAGGGCCAAACTCTTGGCATATCACACACACACACACACACACACACACACACACAGAGAGAGAGAGAGAGAGAGAGAGAGAGAGAGAGAGAGAGAGAGAGAGAGTTTAAAATAAGAACAGCCACCATAGGATCATATATTTGCATGTTTAGTTCTAGCTGGTGAACTGTTTAGGAAGGATTAGGAGGTGTGGTCTTGTTGAAAGAAGTGTGTCCCTGGGGGTGGGCTTTGAGGTTTCAAAAGCTCACACCAGGCCCAGTCTCTGGTCTCTTTGCCTGCTGCCTTGGGATCCAACACCATAGTTTATCTACTCCCCTGCCATAATGACAATAAACTAACCCTTTAAAACTGTAACAGACCTCCTAGTTAAATGCTTTCTTTTGTAAGAATTGCTTTGATCATGGTGTCTCTTCACAGCAACAGAACAGTGCTTCCCCACCCTCCCATGAGAAGCAATTCTGTGCCAGTGGCTCCCATTTCTTCTTGAGTACCATGCAGGTGTGTACATACTGATGCTTCCTTTAAACCTTCCCTTACTAAACCCTAAAACTCTTATGTATAGGTGCCAAAAAGGGCCCTTCCCACATAGCTTTGTTCATAAAACTATTTGTGTAGATATCATGCTTTAGCAATGAAAATAACCCTAAGAGTTTCATGTGTTTATTCTCTTCAGTTCCCAGGATAAGCCAATGTGGCATACAATTCCCCAATCCCCATTTTGCAGGGAGCCAAATGAGAACTGATGTGCTTTGCCTGACTTGAGAAGCCTCAATGTCTGGGCCTTGTTGCCAGAGACAGTTTTATATCAAGAAAATGACAATGAATGATTTGGAGACAGCTAAACCTAACTTGAACTTAAATTTAAAATTGAGTTTGAGCTAAATCAAAGTGGGGTGGAAGTCAAAATGTAATCCTTCTAAAGGAAATTACCTTTAATTAATCTTAATAGACTCACAGGGGAACCAGCTCAGAATGGCATGACATCATCCTAGGCTAAATGTTCACCACCCCATGACCTGTGCGTGGCACCCCCATGTATATGCCAGCATGCCACCTCACAGCATTGTCTTTCAACAGCTTCCCGTTGCCTTTAGAGCAGACTCCTCATGTACACAGCAGTAAGTTACCTTCTTCATCGGAGAGTCTCCACCAACCTATTACATTGGTCTTAGTCCATTTTTTATGGGCTACCTGGTTTTCATGGAGAACTCTACAAGGAAAGGTTGATTTGGCTCATGGTTCTGAAGTTTGGGAAGTTCTCACTTGGATGGTGGCCTCTGAGGAGGGATTTCCTTGTTGTTGGTGGCTCTGTAGGGCTTTGAGGTGCTTTAGGGCCTCACATGGTTAAAAGATCCGAATATCCTTGCTTGGGTCTCTCCTTTTACAAAGCCACAGTTCCACTACACCAGTGTCCCACCTTTACGGCCTCATTTAACTTTAATCTCCTCCCCAAAGTCCCAGCTGTAAAAATACCTTAGTTAATTCCAACTCTCACAGAAGCAATATTTTTTAACATGAATTTTCTTCAGATATTCAAACCATAGCAACTGGGGTTTCTGTCATTATGCTCTAAATGTCTGAGCGTAAGGACATGCATCCCTGTCTGGTCCTGAACACATACTAGGGACTCAAACATTTGTTGAAGAAGAAATGAATGTTGGCAGTCCCTTCCTGCCAAATCTACTCTTCCTATCAAATCATTCTGTGTGTGTGTGGGGGGAGGACTGATAAACCCCTACAGACAATTCATTTGACTGAATGCACTGACCTTCCCCGGACTCCTTGATTTTTTTCGTGTGTGTATGAAGAGAATCTTGTGTTAAAGAAATGGCTTTGCATCCAGGTGAGGAGCAGAGAGCTGGAACTTGGAAACTCCTCTGTGCAAACACTGTTTATGTGGCTCAATACTTACTGCCCCCCTGAGAATCTAAGCAGCACTCCTGGGCACAGCAGCTGGTAACTGCCCAGTAAATGGAAAACAGTGTGTCTTTCCTTCTCTGTCCTAACTATGTCTCTGCTGAAAACAAAAATATCTGTGCATGGCTTCTTTATAAAGGCAATATTTCTGGACCTCTGTCCCATATCCCTAAATAGTAACTTCTTTATAAAAACAAAAACAACCCTCCCTGGAACTCCCTGGAACAAGATTGGCCTTTAACTTGTTTCAGCTCTGTCGTTTACCTCCTGTGTGCTGATCTCTGCATTTAAGGTGTGATGATCTCCAGACTTCAGCAGCTCTTCCATGCTTGTGAAACTGTTGGGCTGCAGGAAGAGCAATGCGGTAGAGCACTTGGATTCCAGTGCTGAAAATCAACCAGTCAACCAACCAGCCAACCATCCCCCCATCCATACATCTATCCATCCACCCAGCCAATCAACGAGTCACCCAGCCAACTACCCACTCAGCCAGCCAGCCAACCAACCAGCTAACACCCACCCACCCACCCATCCATCCATCCACACACCCATCCATCTATCCATCCATCCAGCATCTATACATTCATCCATACATCCAGTCAGCCAAACAGCAAGCCAGCCAAATAGCCAAACAGCAGCCAAATAGTCAACCAACTGAAATGTACTCCAGTTAAGCTACACAGACTTGGAGTATTTCTGTTTAAAAGAAAAGCTCTAACACTTCTATCTGTGATCCTCAGATCTCAATAGAGTAGCAAAAATCCACTCTTCACAAAGGGCTCTAAGGTTTGACAACTTCCCCTAAATCATATCACCAACTGGGGAGTAAAGATTCAAACCCATGAGTCTCTGAGGGACGACTCACCTCAAATTGTACCAATATGCAACCTTTATGGTGAATGAAAAGGTCTTTTTAGTTTGCTCAAGAACCTCTGCCAGCAAGGTGAAGACAGATCTATTTTACACAGGGTACAGAAGTCTGGTCTTTTCCTCTGCATCTGGAGCATCCACTATTAGTTGGAGACAAAATCTCCAACTGGCCTTGGCGATGAAGTTTTTCTCTTCAGCAGACAAAGCAAAGCCTATCCAAACTCAGTGCTGTTGCTGCCCTCTGCTGCTTCCATTGAGAATTACCAGGAGAGGGATTCCTGGAGTTGCCGGGAATGGTAAAATCTCACCTCTGTGAAGGGGATCCCTGATGGGCATGCATTTTGCTGAAGATTCGATGGAGTATCCTAGACTCCACTTTTCACAGCACCTTCATGCTCCAGATCTTCACTTTGATGTGGGCATACAATCCACAGCTTCCTCTGGGCACTGCTTGCAAATGCTGTCTAGAACATTAATCTCGGCCAATCTACAACTGAAAACATGGTTAAGTCTCAAACCTGTTCTTTATTTTCTCCTTTTGTATGTGCCCCATGACATGCCCAGACTGAAATGGAGTTGCAAATATGCTGTGATGTTTATTTCTAGGTTGTCATTTCCTGCCTTTATGATTTAAATACTTCTTTTAAAGGGGGGGGGGCACTGGGGATTGAACCCAGGCCTTTTGCAGACTAAGCGTGCATCTTAGTTAGGGTTTCTATTGCTTCAAACAGCATGATGAAAAAATAAACTGGGGAGGAAAGGGTTTACTTGGCTGACACTTCCACAACACTATTTATCTCTCATTGAAGGAAGTCAGTACAGACACTCAAGCAGGGCAGGAACCAGGAGGCAGGAGCTGATGCAGAGGCCATGAGGAGAGCTGCTTACTGGCTTGTTGCCCTTGGCTTGCTCAGCCTGTTTTCTTATAGAACCCAGGACTACCAACCCAGGGATGGCTCCACCCAAAATGGGCTGTCACCCCCACCAATCAGTCACTAATCAAGAGCTGGATCTTATGGAAACATTTTCTCAATTGAGGGTCCCTCCTTTCCCAGGACTTCAGCTTGTCTCAAGTTGACATAAAAAAAAAAAAAAAAAAAAAAATCGAGCACAGCATGTGATTTCACCACTGAGCTGCATTCACTCACAGCCTTAACAATTCTTTACTATCCAGTTCAGTTACAGTTTTCTCTTTAGTACCTTCCCGATCACTCACGGAGACGAAACCTCGAGGCAGCTATGTTAGTTCCCACCTTGCTGCTGTGATAAAAATACCTGACAAGAATTCCAGGGAAGAAGAGCGCTTACTGTGGCTTCCAATTGGAGGGCAGATATCCCCATCACAACAGGAGAAGCAGGGGGGCAGGAGGCGCTGGTCATCGGAGCCAGTCAGGAAGAGTGTGAGCAGGAAGTCAAGGCCTGCCCCCAGTGCCCCACACCCTCCAGCAACATACTATTTTTTAAAGGGTTCACAGTTTTCTCAAACAGCAGCAAGAGTACCAAGTAATCAAATATAAGGAGTGACGAAGGGCATTTCCACATTTAAACCATGAAATCAATCTGGGACACAGGCCCATGGAATGGACCATCTATAATTAAGTCTTCCTGCCTAAATTAACATAATCTATGTAGACAAGGCCAGAGATTGGTCTCCTAGGTGATCTAGGTCCTATCAAATTGACAATGTTCATCATGATGATGAGTCTGAAATTCATAGTTTGGGTCAAGCACACAGGATCCACAAGCACTGTGAACTACAGTCCCTTAGAGAACAACAATTACATGCCCAGAAGAATTTCCATATTTATAGTAAAAAACTGGTTCTTGTTGTGGGATATTTATACATTGTGTGAAGATGTATTGCTGTCAGAATGGCTAAGATAAAAAAAAAAGACAATAATCTATGCTAGAGAGGATGCGGAGCATAGGAAACACTCCTCCATTGTTGGTGGGAGTGTAAACTGTACAGCTACTCTGGAATGAAATATGGCAGTTTCTCAGAAAACTGGGAATCAATCTACCCAAGGATCCAGCAATACCACTATTGGGTATATACCCAAAGGATGCACATTCATACTCCAAAGGCATTAGCTCAACTATGTTCATAGCAGCATTATTCATAATAGCAAGAACCTAGATGCCCCTCAACTGAAGAATGGATTAACAAACTGGGGTAATCTACACAATGGAGTACTATTTAGCAGTAAAAAAGAATAAATCCTAAAACTTGCAGAAAATGGAGGGATTTGGAGAATATCTTCCTGAGTGAGGTATCACAAGTCCAGAAAGATAGGCATGGGATGTACTCACTCATAAGTGAATTTTAGATAAAAAGCAAAGAATATCCACTACTGCAAAACACAACCCCTGAACAGCTTGGGATCAGAAGGAACTTAAGTGAGACATCCAGGGATTCTCATAGGAAGAGAAAATGGAGAAGATTTCATCAGCAAATTTCAACCATAACAGGTAGTGAGCAAGGAGAGGTGGGAACAAATCATGAGAGAAGATGGTTGAGTGAGAGGAGCAACAAAGAGGGAGAGAAAAGAGATGGAGATCTTAATAGAGGAAGCCAATGTGGGGTTTGAAGGAGACTGGGTGCTAGGGAAACCCCCAGGAACCCACAGGATGTCCCTGGATAGTTCCCCAACCAATAATGGAGGGGGTGCCTAAACAGGATGTCCCCTATAATCAAATGAATAATCAACCTAAGTGTCATTACAGAACCTACACCCAACAATGAGTGGAGGCAGAGATCCATGGATGAGCACTGGGCCAAGCTCCCCTTACTGCTGGAGAGCAGAGAAGAGTCTGTATGAGCAAGGAGATGGGAGTATGAGGAGGAGTCACACAGAGATGGCTGCCTGGAGCTCTGGAGAGCACACAGAATCAACAACAGTCCCTGGGGAACCACAGGACAAAGAGCTAGGCCCTCCAAGGGTAGGCAACTGTTGATTAGCATGGGTAGTATGTGAAGCCTGGAGGGGTGGGATCAGACTGTGTTCCTGTAAATGGGCTGGCATCTTGGAGCCCATTCCCTGCAGAGGAACACCTAACCCAGCCTTGATATTGGGATGAGAAAATTGGACCTGCCTGGAGTCGATGTGCCATGCTGAGCTGACCCACCTTGGAACTTCCTGCCCTTTTGGGGGAGGGGTTAAGGGAGACTAAAGGCAGACTGGGAGGGATTGGGAACAGGGAAGGATGGGTGAGCAGGGGGATACATGGAAAAAAAGATCTTTTTTTTTTAAATAAAAATAAATAAATGAAAAAAAAAAAAAGAAAAAGGAAAAAAAAAAAGATCTTGAGGGAACAGCGTCTCTCATCCCCAGACCCTTCCCTAGGAAATGAGTATAATGCTACTTATTTCATGGAAGTTATAATTAAATAAGTCAGCCCTGTGTCCAGAGCTCTAGACACATTATCAGCCAATAAATTTGTAACTCAATAATATTCACAGTTGTGTTATCCATACCTCTGCCTTTGGTTCAGCTCTGATTAGAAGTTGGTATTCTGCATTCTTTCATCATGTGAAACCATCATTTAATGGGATCCATGGACACTCAGTTGTTAGTGATGGCCTGAACAAACAGCCTAGCTCCCTGTGCAGAGCCCCAGTCATCCCCAGATACCTCAATCCTCAGACACAAAGTGGTTTTCAGAGAACAGTTTTCTTGGGTTTGCTTTTAAAAATGATGTTCACTAGACACAGTGTGTCATGTGCTAACAGATCAAATGTCCAGTAAATCAAGCGATTAGAACCAGAAAATGTGGAAAGGGCGAGTATACAATCTTCCTTGTGGACGATCTTCTATGATGATAAATGTTTAGTAAACTTATGGCCTCCCTCAGAAACTCTGCAGAGTGAAGACAACGGAAAGCAGGAATTTCTGTCACTAGGTGAGATCACCCTTCAAAGGTTCCTAGACAGACCAGACTATAGCACTGTAATGTACCCATATCATTTTTTTTTTAAAGAGAATAGACAAGGGGAGATGGAAGTGAGAGAGAGATTGAGAATTCCATGCCCTTCTTACAAACAGCGCATGTTACTCATATATCTGATTTAATCTCTAACTGTCCAGTTTGGGCTATATATATCATGGCAGTCCTTGGCTCTTAATGGGACAGTTCATATCCCTTAACCATCTTTCTCTAGAAGATTTCTTTGAAATCATAGTCACTTAAGGCTTCTCAGGCATTGCTGTACTTCTGAGCCTACCAACCTATGAAGAAAACAAAGAAACTGAAAGTGTTAATTTTAATGTTTAAAGAATAACGTATCTGTTAAATCTAATGATGGGTTCAAGGGTTTTTTTTTTTTTTTTTTCAGTTCCAACATTTTATTTAGTGTTTGTACTTTTAATTGCATTTATCTTATGTACACACATATTTACATTACAATTATTATTTAATTTGATGGATGTTTTGCCTGGTGCCTATGGAAGCTAAAGAGATCACTTCATCCTCTGGAACTAGAGTTACAGATGGTCGTGAGCAGCAAGAGGGTGCTAGGAATTGAACCAAGGACTCTGGAAGAGTGCTCTTAATCATCGAGCGATCTCTCCAACTCTCATTTTTACATTTTAACAGAGAAGCTGACTACACAAAAACAATAGCCTGACCATACCTAAAATAGACCCATAACTTGCACAGAAAAAAATAGCTCCTTTTATAAAACAGTCTAGGAAGCCAGATTGTGACTAACAGTCTTAGAAGCTAAACAGTAACATGTCCCGGAACAGCTAGCTCTTCATATTTACCTAATTTAGTTCTCTGCAACTCATTGCCAACTGGGGAAGGCCAAAGAAAATGCTTTCCCAAGACAAATCACATAGGATGCCCCAGCTCTGTCCAGCGGCTCCCAGCTTCCCTTGGCAAGCAGCCTCCATTGGCTGCACACTGTGGTCTTCTAGGTCTGAGACACAGTCAAAAGGCAAATGACAGCAACGCCTGACCCTCCACCCCCTCGCATACTAACTGCTGAATAACATCCTCCCTTGGTCATTGGGCAACCACTAAGTTTTGTTTTTAATTCTTAAATACTTATTTATGTATATTTTGTCTCGGTGCACGTGCACCATATGTGTGCCTAGTACTCGCAGAAGGGGGCTTTGGATTTCCAGGAACTGGAATTAAGGATGGTTGTGAGCTACTACCCATCCTCTGCAAGAGCAGTAAGAGCTCTCAACCGCTGAGCCATGTCTCCCGTCCCATCACTGAGGTTTTTAATAGATGAGGACATACTCCACCCATTACCAGCACTTTGAACGTTTGGGAGAAGCTTCAGTAAGCAAAGGCTTATCGCCGATTCGCCACCAGAGAAGGAGAAGAAAACACTGCTTGAGGAATCTCTGTCCCACTACGGCAGTGGGAGAAAGAACACTCTAAGCACGCATGGCCGGACAGGGGAAGAGAAGATCTTTAGAGCTCTCCGCATCAATAATAAAAGCCTGGCGGTGAGGGGGCAGACGCTGAAACTCCGCCCACTATTACCGCTCAGCTCTTCAGCACGGCTTCAGTGCCCGGTGTGGGTGGGGCTTCCCGCAGACGCCCTCTGCGCACCCGCACTCGGTGTGACGTCATGTCCGGGGGCGGGACTGCCAGGAAAGAGAGAGTGTGGGTTCCCGCGGCCTCGCTCCCCTCGCTTGCTCTGCCACAGCGCTTGTGGTTCCGCCTGCCTGTCTGTGGGTCAGCGTTCCTGGCCTGCTCTCCGCTGCCTCCCCCGATCTCATAGTCTGAACCCGGGTGTGTTTGCACTACTAGAGGTGAAGCGTACCTAGGCGGGAGAGCGGGGTCTGGGGCTTCACTTTACCTGCAGGTGGAGGCACCTGGGCAGGAACTGGCAGCATGTCCTTCAGGGCGACGCCTTTGCCATCACAGTGCAGTCTCAGACAACAGGGTCCGTGAATGCTTAAAAAAACTACAGAATTTGTATTTTAATGCTCTAGAGTTTTAAAAACAGCTGTCAGGAGTGCGTGGAACTCTTTAAAAGCAATTCTAAATTCTAGATTGCTTTTAAAAATGAATTATAATCTTTCCTGTTACAGAATCTGTTCAGACGATATATTCCCGACCCAATGAAGAAATCCATCCTTCCCTGGTCTTTGGGAATGTCTTGGGGGCATTTAGTAACTGAGGACTTTATTCTTTGGAAAAATGTTTGCATTTTAATGGCTGACTCATTAAACTAGTCCCATCTTTTCTTGCTTTACTACCAGTATCATAGGGATGTTCGGAAAGAATGGTGGGCATCTGAGATGATTTGCATGCTCACTCCAGGTTTTACCTTGGTTTTCTGCCTTCCATTGACTGTGGTGTCACTTCTGATCTGTCTACATTCCTGACCATATTCTGATTATACTTTAATGTTGCTTATCTGTTGTAGGTTTTGAATTTTGATAATTACATTTGTCTGTAAATTCTATTTACAGTAGAAGAAAAAACAAAAAAAAGGCAGCACTTTCCTCCCCTCATTTTCCCAAATGCTCATTTTAGAAAGCACAACAAAAGCAAAACAAAGTCATTAGACTCCTACTACCTGAAGACAATTGTTGCTAATATTTTAGATGTCCTCTTATATTTTTTTTAAATGCATATCTTGGGCCGAGAGTGGTGACCCACACCTCTTATCTCAGAACTTAGGAGGCAGAGGTCACAGATCTCTGATTTTGAGGTCAGCCTGGGCTATATAGTAAGATCCTAGTAAAAACTGGAAGCAGAATCAGAGAACATATCCTTGAATATCCCCTTTTACATAACATCACATACTTAATCTTCCACTCATCTTTTTTATTCACAAGTTTATAATAGCTACGAGCTATTTCTTTGTGCTAGGGGCTCTCATAAGTAAAGAATGAATCCTAGTCCCTACCTACATTCTGTGTCTTTTTTTTTTTTTTTTTGTAGCTTGAGGGACAGTTGACTTGTATCTTTGTTTTTGACCAAGACGTGTAAGGAAGGTGGGATTAGAAATCTTTGTGAATTCAAACATTTAATGCTCGTTGCTTAAGGGCAGACATTTTTTCATATTTGATTTATTGAAAAGGCATAGAAAATCACTTAATGTTTTCCCAATTCTTCTTTCTTTGGTTTTAGGCACACTTAAAAAAAGAATCCCTCCAAGAATGAAATATGACTGATGACTCTCAGAGAAACTTTCGATCAGTCTACTATGAGAAAGTTGGGTTTCGTGGAGTTGAAGAGAAGAAATCACTGGAAATCCTTCTGAAAGATGACCCTTTGGGTGAGTCTTATCTGCTCAAGCTCAGTGGTTCTCATCCTGGTGGGTGTTACTGAGTAAAGATTACCTAACAGATTCAAAGAGGTACTTACTTCTTGCTGTAGTTTTTGGTGAAGGGACATGTCAGAGTGGTAGAATTTGAGAGAAGTTGAATTTTTAAATTCACTGAGAAGCAGGTTTTGCAAAGCTTCTTAAAAATCAGACATGGCTGAGTGTGGTGCAAAAATTTGATTTTAGCACTCAAGAGGCAGAGGCACATGGATCTGAGCCCTGGGCAGCCAAGTGTGTATGGAAAGTACCAGAATAGCCAGGGAATACATAATAAGACAACCCCCAAAAGAAGTCAATATTCTTCTTCTTATTATTAAGCATATATATTTCCTCTGAATTTCTAGATGTACCACCATGGTTTCTGGGTAGGTGGCAAGAACTTCAGTTATGATTTTCTTTTGTGGAAGATAATCCTTCATTATGCTTCGATCTTTAGTTTATCATAAACCAACAATAATAAAGTCTGTTATTACAGCAAGACAGAACCATAGTATAAAAACAAACTTAAGTTGTGTAAAGAGCTTGCTGTTGGCAGAGCTGGGAATGGAACCCAGGGCCTAGCACATGCTAAGATGTACATGCTCTACCACTGAGCAACACTGCATCCCCACTCAGTTCTGTATTTAGCAAGTACTGCTAGCGTCAGGGGAATTTATATGCAAAATACATTTCTGTGCTGCATAAACACTGTTTTAGCTTGGTTGGTAGAAGATGAGGCCTGGGGATGAGACCACTATGGCTGTCCCTAGGTTTGCTGATCATACAGTGGATTTCTTCTGAAGGCAGTCTGAACTAGACTTTCAGTTTTAAGGAGTACAACTGCACTTTGAGGTGCTGTGAGCCCATGTGACATTTCTAATTGTTCTTTTTCTTCCTTTAGACATTGAGAAGCTTTGTACCTTTAGCCAGAGGTTTCCTCTCCCATCCATGTACCGTGCACTGGTATGGAAGGTGCTTCTAGGTAGGAGACCCTACCAGGAGTTGGGGAATTTAAAAGTATTGAATGGGTTCCTTAGATTTGCTTAGATTCTTTGATGACTTTTGGGTCTTTTCCAGGAGGGCCAATTACTGCTCACTGTAAGAGCCTTTAGGATAGTGACTTCAGCAGAATTATGCTAACAATTATTCTTGGAGTGTCTGCTTATTAATGGAAGTAGAGAAGATAATATTTGTTCCTGAAATAAAGCCTTTTGTGCACTCGGGTGTCTGGTGGGTACCTGTGGCCATCATCTGCAGAAGTGATGGCATTGAGCTGGGAAAAAGGAGAACTGGCCATCTTGTCTGTCACCTGGGGTAACCAGGAGGAAAGCCACAGTGGGCTTCAGTTTTGCATATGTCCAGACACATCTTGAGCTAAATGACTTTCCAGGTTTACTTAAGAGAGCATTGTGCTCTTGACTTTTGGTGGTAGAGGTCTGAGGTCCTGATGCTAAGAACTAGCCAGGCTTAGTGGCGAGTATCTGGATCTCTGACCCTTTGAGGTCTTAGGGCTTGAGGCTTTGGAATGCATTGTGAGTCTCAGGAAGGAAAACCTTAGCCACAAAATGGGATATCCCAGCCCCCACAAGAGGAACCATAGTGACAAAGGACTGAAGAATGTGATTGGTTTAAGTGCATCTGAGTGTGGAGAGTGAAGTGGTCAAAGAACCCTTCCTCAGTGATAGGGTTTCCATAGAATCAGGTGTTTATTCATTGGTCTGTAACACAATTAATTGAATCCATCTCTTACTCTGAGCTACATAAATGCTGATTTATCCTTTGAAATAAAAGTGATATGGCAAATTGTTTGTTTTTGGGAGGAATCAGTGTTTTTTTTGTTTTGTTTTTCCATGCCTATAAGTTTGAGTGGAATTCCAGAGCTGGGTGGGGAAGTTAGAAGGAGAGGTGGCTCAGTGTCTGCCATAAGCAGCTCACAGCATCCCTTTGAGCCAGGATTTCCCCCTCAAACAGCTGGGGTTTACTAACTGTGGGATGGGGGTAAGGATGGCTCTCTATGAGGAATATTAACTATTGCCATTGGGCATCAGTGGGCTCCCTCACTAAGTCAGATAGTTTACAGAAACTGTATACAGTAATTCTAGAATTCTGAGGGCAGTCTTAACCAGGACATAGACACTAGGATCCTAAAAATCTTGCCTAATGTCTGTGACAGACAAAGAGTTAAAGCCTATGTTTGTATAGCTCCCTTGAGGGCCGGAAGTGGCGAGAGGTTAGATAACAGACCACATGCTCCTTTTGTAGTGTACTTTAACAGCTAGAGAAGTCTGCAGCCTTCAGTCTGGAGGTCGCAAGGGAATGCAAGCCATTCTAGAAAGTACTCCATGATAGTTTTTTGTTGAACATCTTGGCAGCTTTGGTACACTCATTTGTGTCTGGTTGCATGTGGATGCTTGACCATCTGCACATCATGATAACTCTTTAAACTTTCCTAAAAGAATTTTTTCTCTTGAGTTTTACATAAAGACTCTTTAGTCAGCAAAATAAATTCCTTTTAAGGATGCGTTTTAGACAATGTCCATTTTTTCTGGGACATCCCACGTATGCTATTAATGAGAAATGTGTTTGTCTGTGACATTTCCTGAGTGCGAAAGCCCAGCTGGCTTTTTACCTTGGTTTCTCTTACCTTTATCATCTACACTACTGTTGTCTTTCTACCATAGTTAGAGGAACTGGGAGTGCAGAGTTGTTGAGGTATGAGGGGTTCTTTGTAGCCTAAGCTCGGTTGCTTTGGGCTCTGTGGATGCTCCCTCTCTAGTACCATTTTAGGGAGAATGTCAGAGCTTTCTGGATGAACTCTTAGACTCAAGGTTGATACTTAACATTCTGCTGCCTATGGTAGGTTCAATTACAGCTCTTTATTAGTTTGTACCATCCAATGTAGCAGACATTGGAGTATGTTCCCTTGACTTCTTTGAGAACGGCACAGAGCCCATCAGACACACCAAGTTTACATCAGGAAAGGGCACTTAGCATGTTTTCTGGCTGCGGATTGTTGAGTTTATCTAGCTGCTCTTTCCTGGAACATTCTTTAGAATAATTGGTCTGTGGAGTTTTGCATCAAAAGAGAGTCACAGTCAATGAACTGTCTGACACACACATGCACCAGCTGATCTTCTGAGCACTTTATGAATTTGTCATAGAACTACTGACTTCAGAGTCATTCTACATACATACACACACACACACACACACACACACACACACAAACACACAAACACTGTTTTGTTCTAAAGCTTGGTGAACCATCACCATAGTTAACTAATGACCATAAACTATCACAATACCTGGGCTTCTTTTGCCTCAGTGATAGGATATTTTATGGAGAAGCTTTAACTATTAAGGAAGAAAAGGATTCAACAAACTGTTCTGAGATGTAGGAGGCCAAGTGCCAGAAGTGAGGAGCGGGGAGAGACCCCACAAGGTACAGGTGCCCTCAGCTGCTAGCCATGAACTGAGTGAAACTATTATCACAATCGATGTGGCTATTGTCTTGAAATTATGTCACATATTTGTTCAAAGGCCTTTGTGGTGCCATCTCATTTAAGCTCTTAACATTTAAAAGTATTGGAGTGAGACTTTTTGAAAGGGAATCTACATGGTCATTATTTGTGTGAATCTCAGCTGTGAAGACTGCTTCTCACAGGAGTCTTCTCTAGAGGAGGGGTTTGGGTAGGTGTCTCAGCTTTTCCCTTCCCTGTTCCATCTCTCTGTGTAGGGATCTTGCCTCCACACCATGACTCTCATACCCAGGTGATGGCCTATCGCAAAGATCAGTACTCTGACGTTCTCCACGCTCTGACAGTGGTTAGATTCGTCAGTGATGCCACCCCTCAGGTTGAAGTGTATCTTCGCATGTATCAGCTTGAGTCTGGAAAGTTGCCTCGAAGTCCTTCCTTTCCGCTGGTGAGTGGTCATTCTCTCGCGACATTTAACTCAACCCTTTTTCTAAAAATTACCTGCCTGTTAATGAGTTTGCAGAGCTGTGGATCAAACCTAGATCCTCATGAGTGCTAGGCAAGCGCTCTACCACTGAGCCGCACATCTAAGACTTTTTTTTTGCTAGCTTCAGTTGCATAATGTTTTGCCTTAAACTTTCAATGGCTTCTTACTGTCGATAGAATGAAAAATGAAAGCAACAGTTTTACCTGGGATCTATGGTCCTGATGATCAACGTTAGTTATTTAAAAACGTGTTTTGCTTTAGGCATAGTCACATTGCTAATGATGGATATACATATGTTCTGAGAAATGTGTCATTAGATATTTGTTCATTTGCAAACATTGTGTATTTATATTTGCTCAAACTCAGAAGACTGATGTTACCTGGCAGTTTAATCATAGAGGACCACTGTCCTAGTTTAGGGCTAGGGCTGACTAAAACGTTATGTGATGCACGACTATAATCTCAGACTTGAAGAAAGGGTACAATAATATTACCAAGAATTTCCATCTTTTTCTGACATTTCCAGTTGTTCACACTTACTGTCATCTGCTTTTCCACTCTCCCTCATGTAAGAACTTATCCTCCCTCCCTCCTTCCCTCCCTTCCTTCTTTAAAAATTTATTGTCTTTTAGGTGTATGGATGTTTTACCTACATGTATGTCTGTGTACCACTTGCATGCCATTGGATTTCCTGGAACTGGAGTTGCAAACGGTTGTGAGCTACCATGTGGCTTCTGGGAGCCAAACCCCTGTCCCCTGTAAGAGCAGCCAGTGCCATCTATCCAGCCTCACTTTTGTCTTCTTTGAAGGTTGAGTCTCCCTATGCATGCAGCACAGGCAGCTTCCAACTCAATATCCTCCTGCCTCTACTGTTGTAAATGATTTCTGGCCCAGACTAGCCGGCCTAGCCTCAAGGTTCAGCCCTGCAGACCAGCAGTTTCGCAGACCCACAGAGTCACAAAATCACACAAATGCTTACATTGATTTTCTGCTGATTGACCTAGGGCCCAGGCATATAATTTGCTAACTCCTTCATCTGAACTCAACCCATCTCATTCAGCCACAGGGCTCAGTACCTTTTCTCAGAGCAGCATTTCAGCTTCTTTCCTCTGTGTCTGCTGCATCTCCTTGTCATGTCTCTGGCAGCTCTCTGGCATCTATCTGGCATTTGTGTCTGCTCTGAGATGTTCCCGGGTTTTCTTTGCCTGGTAGCCCCACCCACACTTCCTGTTTGCCTTTGGCCAATCAGCTTTTATTAAACCCATAGGCGGGACAAATATTTACATTACCAGAATAATCCCACTACACTACCACTGGAGTGGTGGTAGTTACAGGCATGCGTCACTATTTCTGGCTTTGCATACATACTTCTCTGTATAAGGCATGAGAAAGCAAGAGTTACTGAGGATGTTCTGTTTCAGTTCCTTCAGTGTGTTCCTTTTGGAGACAAGGCATCTCTGAAGGTGAGCACGGCACAGTCATGAAGCCAGGGAGTCAGCACTGTAACAGCACTCGGTCTGACCTTTAACTTCCATTCTTATTTGCCCAGTTGTTCTAGGGTTGCCCCTAATTACAAACAAATAAAAGTCTCGCTAAGGATTTGGTTTTGGACTGTGGATAACACTGAGTTGCCATGATGCTGTGGATACTTTTGATTTTGGACAGATCCTCTGTCTTCTCTTTCCCTTGACACTATTGGCAGGTATTGGTCAGCAATTTTACAGAAAACCCCTCACTTCCGGTTTGCTGGTGCTCCCTCCTGGTGTGATACAGGCTGTTTTCTTTGGCAGGGACACTCATGGGTGATGATGCATCCTCAGTGTACTGTGTCAGGAGGCTCACACTGTGGCTTTGCCTCATGGAACATCCATTAACTTTGATCCTTTGGTAAGGTAGTACCTGCTGGGTTTCTACTGGGAAGTTATTCTTTCTCCCATTTTAACCATTGCTTCCCTTTGTGGGGGAGACATTTAAAACTGTTATGTAATTATCTTCTTCCTTAAATAAGTTTGGCTCATACATTTGATTTAAATTATATATATAATTAGTTGTTCATCTTTAAGTAATTTTGGACTTGAACACAGATGAACATTATAAAGTAGTACACCACCCCCATACACCTTCACCTAGCTAGCATCCTCACATACTGGGTCTTTCACAACTGCAGTGTGATGATGAGAACTTACAAATCTGCCTTGACACCAGGCTAGGAGCTAAGCTGTACACCTCTTTGAGATCTTGCTGTATGTCCCCTGATGCTACTCTGACCCCTGACCGAGTCCTGGATCAGCATTGCACTTAGTTGTATTCTTGCTCCGAAACCCACTGGTCTTCAGACTTGCTCTTTTCTGTCCTTTACACTTTTGAAGAGCATGAGTCTCTTAGGGATTTCTCCGTTTGTCTGGTGATTCCTGATAGCTAGAACCTGCTTATGCTTTGTTGGCAAGGCTAACAAGAGAAGTACTGGAAACTTTGATCACTTGGTTCAGGTGCTGCCTGAAGGCTCCCTTTTGTGAGTAAGTTGTGGAAAGGAACTCTGAGGCTTTTCATATGTATAGAATATGTATGTATATATATATATATACATGCATAATATATACACATATATGCACACATAAATATATATGTATACACATATTTATTTATTTATTATTTTGAGACAGAGTCTTTCACTATGTAGCTTTGCCTGGATGGGTACTTGTGATGTAAACCAAACTGGTCTGGTCTTGGACTCACGGAGCTTCATCTGCTTCTGCCTCCTGAATTCTGGGATTAAAAGTGTATGCCATCTGCATGGAATTTGAGGGCTTGTAAATATGCACCCAATTGTTGTTATTATTATTATTGCCTGAAATGGTTTTACTGCTGTGATTGCTAAATGGTGATTCTCTAATTCTTTCTGCATCTGTAAGAGTTTCCTTTTGCATCTATTGATGTCACTATGTAAATATGGAGTCCTTTTAACTAAGTGGACTACACCATTTTATTGCTATTTTTTTCTTTTGATGTTCACAATGTTTCAGCATCAGCCAATAGGAGCCCCTTTTATCTGACGCCTGTGTGTCTGTTTGATATGTTCACTGCTTTGAATGCCTCCTGACATTTTGTCACAAAAAGATGCTCCAGGATCTGCTTTCAGTCTCTATGCTGCAGCCTCTGGCCTGAGCCTTTGTTTCTGGTCTCCTGGGCTGTTTGCTTTTATGTTCACGTAGTAGACAGAAGTAGAAAATATATTTGAGTATGTATAGACATACATACATACATATTCATATATACCAAGCTGTCTCTCATTCTCTCTCTCTCTCTCTCTCTCTCTCTCTATATATATATATATATATATATGTGTGTGTGTGTGTTTGTGAAAAAATATAGATGTTATGCTGTTGAGCATGGAACCCAGAGTATCATGCCTGCCAGACAAGTACCCTACTGCTGAGTTATACTCCAGCCTTTATTTAGTATATGTCTCTCTGTGCTATATTAAAATTCTGGGTTCACAGTGATAAGCCCAATTCCAACCCCGTTTTACAAGTTCATTTTAGCCTTCCCTGTGACAGTTGCAGATATTAAAAAGTTCTCGTTATCCTAAGGTATTTGCTTCTGGCTCCTTTTCCAACCAATGTTGTCAGCCACTCCTGGCTACTTTATTACAGTTGTCTAGGTATTTTAATGAAAGTTTTATTTATTTGGCTAAAACAGAATGATTTTTTCAAGTAAGGATTTGCATGGAAGCTTTGATTATCTACAAAATTGGTTTTTAATGAAGAGCGGCCTGTGAACCAGGTGTGACATCACCCGCTTGTAATCCAGTACTCAGAGGCTGAGAGGAGAGGGGCTTGAGATTGAAACCAGTGACATAATGACACCCTGCCTCAAAAACTAACTGACTTATTTTATATATGGCCTATTATATATGTAGGAAGTTAGTAATAGAGTGTCTGTGATAAATTAGCACTAATGAAGGCCATCCATTCACTCTTATCATTACAATTATGAAGAGACAGAGAGCCCCAAATGTTAAGTGGCATTAGCAGTCTCATTTTCTTATTACTCAGAATCAGCACTGTACCATGAGCTCTGTGGTTCTGGGACTGAATCTGTGGCCTTGTAGATGATAGGCAAGTGCTCCACCACTGGGCTGTCTCTAGCCCCCATTGCATCCTTTGTCTTATTTTTAACTAAGTTGCCCAGATGCAGTCTTCCTACTTTTGCTTCCTTAGTAGCTGAGACTGCAGGCCCAAACTACGAAGAGGGCTATGCATTCTTAAATTACACAGCAAATAAGGCAAGTAAATAAAGTTCTAAATTAGAGGCAAGGTCTCTACTCATCCCTACCCGCTGGCCTATGCTCTGAGCCCAGGCATGGTCCCTGCAGTCTCAGGTGCACTTGCTATCTGAATGTGGGAGGGGGACTCTGCTTCCCACTTTTCCCTACACAGCCAGCTCCTCTTATGCTATTATATGGAGCACAGTTGGGAGAAGGACATTTTAGTCTCCTGTTGACCTGTCAGAGTCGTGGGGAGCAGCCAGTGCCATGCCATCTGCGGGATCACCTAGCCCAGGTATAGGACTGTGGAATCCCTGGAGATTTCCTTCTTGCTCCCTTGTGACCTCCAATACACTAAGACTGTTTAGAGAAATAATCCTAACTCCTCTGTGACTCCTTCATTTTGTGGATATCTACAAGCTGAATGATGGCCTAAGATTGAACTGCTTTTTATTAAAACAAGAATTTTGATTTAACTTGGGGCTTCTCAGGGGAATAGAAAGGTATTTCTTAATTTCCTTTTAATCTTAAAAGTATCAAACTATGAAAGCCTAGATAAAAATGTAACTTTTTTTGTTTGTTTGTTTGTTTATTTTGAGACAGGGTTTCTCTGTGTACCCCTTGTTGTCCTGGAGCTCGATTAGTAGACCAGGCTGGCCTTGAACTCACAGTGATTCCCTTGCCTTTGCCTCCTGATGTTTTTGTTGTTGTTGTTGTTGTTATTGTGTGTGTGTGTGTGTGTGTGTGTGTGTGTGTGTGTGTGTTTGGTTGGTTGGCTGTTTTTTGATATTGATGGCAATATTTGAAAACAAAATAACTTTCCAGAAAGGGTTTCAATTGTATAAGGTTCCTCTATTGAAAATTACTTGAGGGCTTATTTTTATGTCTGAATATTAACATATCTGAGAAATGTCATTTTTTTGCCCCTAAAATTCTGCCTGTGGGCTGTTTAAACATAGTTAGAACAGCATTCTAAAGCTATGTGTGGAAGTTTTCACATAATACACCCGTGTTGTGGGAGCCCATTTGGCTCCAGTATTCATAAGCTATGTACTGACACATAGTCCAAAATGGTTTGTGTCAATGCATCCCTTTGAGGGAACCCTGATCTAGCATGGAGGCTGACTGGCTGAAGAGAGGCCCTCTCTGACCTGTGCTTGCAGCAGACCCCACCCGAGAGCCAGCTGCTGCTCAGCCACGCCCACATGGCTCCCTGTAGCTGCCCATCCTCTCCCTCCCTGCTCATCTCCTTTCAGACACACTCTGCCTTGTGATGCCTTTGATTTATTCAGGATGCAGGGGGCAGTGTTACATTTTCAGTAAAGAAACATCCCTTCCCTTCTGCTGCCTCTTTCTTGAAGGTTATTATTACTCTTTCAGGAGCCAGAAGATGAAGTCTTTCTTGCCATTGCTAAAGCCATGGCAGAGATGGTGGAGGACAGCGTTGACTGTTACTGGATCACCCGGTGCTTTGTGAGACAGTTAAATAGCAAGTTCCGGGATTCTCTACCTCAGTTGGTAAGGGATTTTGGTGTTTTTGAATGGGGATGTTATGGGATATAAGCATTGTCAGGGACACTCGGACCCCAGTTATGCTGCTGTGACAGGTGGACCTTCTATAGTAGCTTCTGGCAGATGCAAAGGCCAGAAAGCATTTCCCATGGAATGGGCCTCAGGTCTCCTTTGCAGTCTCTCGATCTGCTGTTAGAGCACTGTGGGTCTCTGGGAATGGACTCACTTGATGGCCTACCTGCCCTAGAGCAGTCCTGTCCCTGGTCTAGACCCACCGGCCTATTTAGCATGTCCCTCCATTAGTTAGGGTTTCTGTCCGCCTACATGTATGGAAGGCCAGAGTGATAGGAGCTCATTCTTCCCACATAGCATCAAGTCCAGAGTGAGGGCAGCCAGAGCTGATGGATGGGACTCCAGTCTCCTGTCATTTGGTCCTGCATGCACAGAAGTACACACATGTACATGAGAACACATGTAATACACTTTCCCATACATGACCCTATCATTTTTGTTTGTTTTTAACTGAGTACTTGGAGAATTTCTATACTCATTCAAGTAAACCAGTGACTTTCAGTTCTGACTTCCTGTTAGTATGCCAGGCCAATTAAATCAGAGTCTCTCATTTGGGCCTAGAATTCTAATGTTTCAAAGCCTTAGGCAATTCTGATTGTAGCTAGGATTGACAGCTTCTCATTTAGAATCAATTTCCTACATAATTTACTCAGTGTTTCCTCTTACGAATTTGCTGTAATTAAGTCTAATAGCCTCACACTGACAATAAACATGCCCTTGCTTCGTGTGCATGCGTGCGCATGTGTGTGCACGTGTGCATGTGTGTGTGTGTACGTGTGCATGTGTGTGTGTGTGTGTTTGAATATGTGGAGGGTGTTGTAGTTTGGGCAGATTTACATTGTAACCTGGCAGCAGACCTGGAGCTAGCCTGCCCTCTCATTCCATCTGACACAGCTAAAAGAGCCAGTTGAGTAGGCCAGCTTTACAAATGTTAGTATGTAGAGTGTGTGTGTGTGTGTGTGTGTGTGTGTGTGTTTTGAGGCAGAGTTCCTTGTAGCCCAGGTTAGCCTTGAACTTGCTGTGCACCCAAGGGTGACCTTGAACTCCTGACTGATCTTCTTGCATGCTCCACCATACCTGACCTCTTTGTAAACCTCTGACTATACTTTGTAATATGCTGACTATACTTTCTCCCTGTTTGTTGTTTAAAGATTGTGAACTTCATATATTGATGTCTGTCAGTGTTTTCTTTTTTCTGTATTTTATATTTTCTGTATGCCTTCCCAACTCCACAGTTGATAAAATATATTTCTTTAGCTGGATGTGGTGACATACACCCATAATCCTAATACTTAGAAGTTGAAGCAGAGGGTCAGGAGTTCAAACCTGGGCTATATATATATGAAACCCTAGCTGAAAAAAAACCCAAAACAACCCCCTCTCCTGAATTTTTTTCTTCTGACTTTTAAAAATGCTCTCAGAGTTCAAGCTTAGCTCTGACTTGTCTGCTTTGATCTTTGACTAACATCAGACACGGTGGGTTTCACTCCTTGATACTTGTCTGTAACAAGGTGGCTTCTCCCAGTGCCCTGCTCATCTCTTCATCGTGCTCAGTGTGTCAGGACTGCCGATCATGTCAGGCAGTGCTGACTTTTATTAATTAATTTCTTCATCTAAGCACATAACTCCGTATTTGCAGATGGGGACACTGAAACTCATTGCCCAGGGTTACACAGTGACTGCTTTGGCTCCCAGTTGCATCATTTATTGTCAGTAGTATTAAAAGTTGCACTATTTATTTGCCAGTTTACTTAAAACAACAACAACCCAGAATCTTAGGGCTTCACACATCCTAGGCAAGAGCTTTACCACTGAGCTATCTCATAGCCCTTTTTTTTTTGTTTGTTGAGAGCAGGTGTGGGGGATGAGGTAGGGGTGAGAGAGGGAGAGCACTGGAAAAAGAGCCCAGGGCTTTGCTACACCCTCAGCTCTTCTTTATATTTTATTTTGAGACAAAGTCTTGCTAAGTTGCCCAGGTTGGCTTTGAACTTGCAATCTTCTTGCCTCAGGCTCTACCACAAAGCACGGAACCTAGGTTCTTGTTAACAGCCCAGTTTCTATAACCTTGTTCTGACATCTTTTTATATTTTTGTGATTTGCCTAAATAAATCCGTTCCCACGAAGTCTAGACTGCTGTATAGTTGTGGGAAAGTGTGCAGGCGGCAGTGCAGGGCGTCCGGTGGAGCCAGCAGTAGATGCTTGCCTAGCGTGCACAGGCTTCCGTCTCCAGCTCAGCCATAGTTAAAACAGTGAAGACCAAAAGCAGATGCAGTGCTGAGTGACAGTGAGTGTTCTGCTATAGTTTTGTCTCCTGGGAGCACATCATAGATTCTTCCAGAGTTCTGAATCCAGCCCTTTTGACAAGGTCTCTCACTGCTAGGGAGCATAGAAGCCAGTTTTATTTTATTCATTAAGAATTTAGATTTGGGGGTGGGACTGGAGGGATGGCTCAGTGGGTAAGAGTTTGTTGCAGTGGCAGAAACCTACATTTGATTCTCAGCACCCAGATGCCAGGTCACAACCATCTCTAACTCCAGTTCCATGGAATGTGATATCGCCTTATAGTTTTTGTGGGTACAAGCACACATGGTTCACAGACTATATACAGGCAATCTTTTGTAGAGAGGTAGATAGCTCAGTGGGTAAAGGCCCTTATTACCAAGCTCAAAAATGTAGCTACCCCAAGGAAAGAAGATGCCCTTTCTTAAGTAACTGAAAGGGCAAATTTCTCTGAGAGAGAAGGAGCTGCCTCCACACCATATTGTTGAACCTGCCAGCTTGGCTGCATCCCTGTCTTTAGAGTTCTCTTAGATCACAGAGGCTGCTGGACAGCCAGCCTAGTTGCTGTGCCCACGTGGAGTTGCTTCTCTTTTCCAGGACATTCTCACCCATATTTATGTTGGGCACAGAGTTTGCTATTCTGGTTCTCCCTAATGTCTTAACCACCTTGGTACTGGAGGCCAAGACAGAATAGTGTGGTCAGTGTCTGGTTCAGAGTGTGTGTGTGTGTGTGTGGGTGGGTGGGTGTGGATGTGCGCACGTGCGCTCGTGCACGCCATTAAAGGGGGTTGGGTATCTTTCTCCACCTATTCCTTTGAGGTAGGTTTCCTCCCTTAACCTGGGCTTGTATTTTCTTGGCTGGAAGCCAGGGGGCTCCTGTCTCTGCCTTTCCTGGGAGGTGGGGTTACAGTTATGCATGGGATGCCTAGCCTATTACACGGGTGCTGGGATCTGAACTCTAGTCCTCATGATTATATAGCAGTGGGCTAATTTCTCTAGCCTGTAATTTTGGCTTCTTGAGACAGGCTCTTCTGTATGGCCCCAGGTGGCCTCAGACACTGTTGTTGTACCTCAGAGTCTTGAATGCTGAGGCTAGATGTTTGCTCCGCCTCATCCACCTTTCTCCTTTCTTCTCTTTATATGACCAGTTGTTACCTGTCACCCAGTATCACCATGCCTTTCACGGCTCTCCATAATACTTGATTCTTGCTTTGGACTCCGCTTTAGCTGTTGGATCTGATGAACACAGTACCGGGTGACACCTATTCCATTTTGCCTGCTTATGGTTCTGTGGAATGAGCATAAAGAGTCCCGACTCCTGAGAAAGCCTTTAGATCCAGTATGGTCACCTTGTTAGTACTGACCAAAAACTGTTGTGTTAGGACTGATTTGATGGTTCTCAAGCTCTCAAGCTTCTAGCTCTTTCTCTTACTCCCCATGTACATTTCTTTCAGTATAAATTGCAGCCTGAGGTGACATTATGTCACAGGAAACGAGTAATCATTTTTCCTATGTAACTTCAGCCCAAGGCTTTTGAACAGTACTTGAACCTGGAAGATAGTAGGCTGCTGAGTCACCTGAAGACGTGTTCTGCAGTGTCCAAACTTCCTTATGATCTCTGGTTCAAAAGGTGCTTTGCAGGATGCCTACCTGAGTCCAGTTTACAGAGGTACGTGGTTTTTGCCATTGCATACACACAGTTTCAAGTTAGAAAGAATTCCTGGTACTTATGTGATCATCCCTGTAGTATGAGGCTTTTTTAACTTGGATTATTTTTATGCTTCAGATTTATTATTGTTTATTTGGATAGTAATTTTAAAGTCTTAAATATACTGACATTTATATTAATTATATTTTGTTTGGCCTGTGTTTTTGGCATATTGTTAGGTTTTTATTTTAATGTAATTTATTTTTATTAATTTGTTTTGTCATGTGGCCTGTGGCTTATTTGTGTTATTTTATATGTTGACTTTTGGGTGACTGGATTGTGTGGTTTTTTTTTTATTTATGTTTTGATTTGTTTGTCTATTTTCATGGTGTTTGTCATAAGCCAAAACAGTTTTTTTATTTTATAGCATATAGAAAGACATTTTTATATTATTTCATTTATTTAATCAAAAAAGATTTTAATTTTAATATAGCAAAATTATATATAACAAAACAGCTGCTAAGTAAGAATTATAGTTATAATATTTAGTCTACTTGTATTTAACAAAATTAAAGAAAATGTTTAATTATATATTTTTGTGAGTTTAAAGTTTTATATCTAATATGTCTTAAAATAACTAAAGAAAATTACTTATAATGATTTAATCTTTAACTATTAAAGATTATAGAAGGATATAATATTATTTGAGTAAATAGAAAGTGTAAGCAGCTTTTAAAATTTAGAAATGACAGAGATGACACTTGTCTGTTTGGACAGTCACTTAAAGTTTTTTTGTAACGTTGGGGCATTTATTTTTAGCCTATAGGCCTAGAGTCTTTGGCATACCTTTTAGTGAAGTAGGAAATCTGAAGGACTGTTATATCTATTTTGGCATAGTTTGTTAGTTGTTTTTTTGTGTGTGTGTTTTGAAGGATGTTTGGCAGGTTTTTTTTTTTGTAAAGCAGGAACCTGAAGGACCATCCTGGCTTGTTTTGCCAAAGTTTAAAGGTCATGTTTTTATGGAACTTGTATGTCTAGTTTATATATAGTATATTGTAAAGCAGTTAATATAAGAACAGTTTTTTTGTCTAGTGACTAACTATTGTTATAGGAGTTTGCTTCAGAGCAAGAATATGATTCAAAGCTACATTCCCTAGCAGTTTCTGTAACTGTAACGTGTTATTGAGTACATGCCTATGAAGGTAGTGGGCCTCTGTGTGGATGCTGTGAGGCAGTGATATTTGAAATAGTGTGGGTCTTCTTCTCTAGACTGGTATTGGTTCCTGAGACAGACGCCTTCGTATTTCTTAGATATTTCATAACATCCTCAGAAGAGCAGGAGGCTGTCAGAGACAAACTTTGCTTTTCCAGTCATTCTGAGACACAGGTTAAGGGTATTTCTTAGTCCTAGTCCCACAACCCAGTATATAGAGAACATTAGAAGAAAATGTGTAACCTAGCATTCAGAATACCAACTTCAGAAGTTATAGGAATCATCAAATGATGATTTTAGAGTAATAGTAGATCAAAGACTGGCTTTTGGGTCTTGGGAAGGGCACAGTGGGTACAGTTATTTGCTGTACAAACATAAAGACCTGAATTTAGGTTCTTGGCACTCATATACAAAAGGTGTCTGTGGAGACAGGCAGGTCCTTGATGTTCACTAGACATCCAGTCTAGTCAACTGGTGAGCATGAGGTTCAGTGAGAGATTCTATTAAAAAAAAAAAATGTTGAATGTTGTGTGATATTTTGATTGTGTTCTGACAAATAAGGCTTGCCTGGAGATCAGAGGGCAGAGTTAGTCACTAGCTGATCATAGATGTTTGGAGGACTGAGGACAGATAGCATATGGAAAGTAGTAAGGCAGAGCTGAGAGAGGATCTTGGCCTGTTTGGACGAAGAAACAGAAGAGGCGGCTGTTCCCTCTTCTCTGATCTTTCAGGTTCTTACCCTAATATTTGATTGATCTCCGATCTTTACTGATAAAGATTAATTAGATTAATGCTTCATCTGATGTTCAATGGGAGACGCTGTATATAATTAGAGATTTCCTGTCCTACCTACCAATTCCCAATTAACTGACTCATAGGCTGAATATAAATTATAAATATAAATGCTCAGCTGATAGCTCAGGCTTGTTACTAGCTAACTCCTAGATTTAAATTAACCCATTTTTATTAATCTGTGTATTGCCATGTGGCTTATTGCTTTACCTGCCCTCTCGCATGTCTTGCTTCCTGGGCGACTGGCTAATGTCTTCTAACTCTGTCCTCCTTCCCATCATTCTCAGTTTGGCTTTTCCACCTCATTTCCTGCCCAGCTACCATCCTGTCAGCTTTTTATTAACCAATAAGAGTAATACATATTTATAGTATAGAAAAAGCTTGTTCCACAGTAGTGGAGCACAGTACATCAACCCCAGCCTTAGCAAGCATTTACACATATGTGCATGTGGAACTACACACTTATAGATAATGCTTGGATAAGTTAAGAGAACCTATTCCAGGCTCATTGGACGTGAAATGACTTCAACAGACATTTTGTTGCCCTGTGATGTGTAGTAACCATGCTGGCAATACATGACTGTAGCAGGATACACACCCTGGTTTAGGACTCTCTTTTCCTTCACTGTCAAGTTCTCAGCAGGCATTTGGAACATGCAAGCAGAGCAGTAACTGTAACTGAAATTTATTTCTCCCATATAAGGCTATCCTATCTAGAGTCTGCTCAGTGGCTCATTTGTGATATTGCTGATACTGGTTCTTTCACAGTTGTTCTCTGAAATACGTAGTTAAGATGAATGGAATTTGACTTTATTTTATAATTGGACATGTCTGGGTAACATCAGTTTTGCACTCCTGTAATTTGGGGATCTCTCTGTTTTGTAGGGTCTGGGATAAAGTTGTAAGTGGATCCTGTAAGATCCTGGTTTTTGTAGCAGTAGAAATATTATTAACCTTTAAAATAAAAGTCATGGCATTGAACAGTGTGGAGAAGATAACAGCATTCCTGGAAAACGTGAGTGCTTTGTCTCTTTGGATTTGGAATCTAGAAATGAAGGCAGCTTGGCAGGACAGACTTTCCTGTTGTGTTATATTAATAGCATATTTTTACTCTACAAAAGCATTTTGTTGTGGGTTTGAAATTGTGATTTATGCTTTAATTCATGATGGCTTGGAACTGTATACCCCAAGTCGCCTCCAGTTCTTGGTAATCTTCCTGCTCCTGCTTTTTGGATGCTGGGATTACAGTCAAGTATCCCACTTCTGGTTCAAAAAAAAAAAGGGTTATTTTTCCTGTCCCCCTCCTTTATTTCAGAGGATGTTGGTCTGTCTGCACAGCATGCCTCTTACTCACACTCAGGGTGTGAGTGTGGTGGGTGGGTAGTCTCCTCCCTAGTGAGCACAGCAAGCAAAGGAAGCAGTGTGAATGAGCACTATGGGGGGGTCTCTAGGCCTTTTCCTGCCTTTCCTGTGTTGGTGTAATCCCAGCTGGGTCAGTTAATGTGCCTAAGCATTGCTAGTACATGCTGAAAAAGGCCTCAGTGAACCAGTTCCTCCCGCTTAGCTTAGAACCTTCTCTAAAGAGATTGTACCTGCAGAGAGAACATCATGGAGCAGACGGAGATCTGCCCCCCTTAACTAGTCAGCTTTAACATGTGAAGTGTGGCCTTGTAAATAGTAAGAGATTAGTGAATGTGTCTCTGTTCACTAAGTGCACCATTATTATACTAATTAGTGGTCAGCAGTGCCAGGCATGTGCTAAGCAAGAGCTATCTTCTGTCATCTGTGAATAGCTCGGGAATTTAGGGTGTTCTTCCCCTGTTTAGAGTTCAGTGCTGAACCTTAGACAGCCAAGTATTTGCCCAAGCCTAAGTGGTGAGTAGGCAATGAAAGATTGCCTGGTACCGGAGCTGTTCACTGTGTCCCCAGGAACATTAAATCATTCTGAATCTGCTATCACCTTCCAAAAACAGAGAAAGCTCCCTGGGAACAAAATCAGAGAAGATCCTGGAGGAACAAGCACAGAAATGTCACTTGGACTTCTTTGTTCTTCCAGATTCCCCAGGACAGCTCAGACGCTATTGTGAGCATGGCCATCGACTTGTGGCACAAACACTGTGGGACCCCAGTGCATTCAGCCTGACTTCAGCTTGTGACTGCGGACGGTCTGCAGCCCCTCCCTCCTTCAGCACTTTGTCCATGTCACCTGGTCTAAGTGTTTAGAAATGGTGATCTTGCTGTGGTGCTCAAAGTGCAACCCCCACCCCCACTCAGTAAAATAATTTGATCCCAGTGTCTGGTGCAGCCATGTTGTGAAGCAGCGTCTCTTGGCAACACAGACATGCAGCTCTGGGATCCTCCTGGTCCTTAGGCAGCTCAGTTTAGGAGCAGCCTGGTATGCTAATGAATGGTACAAGTGAATCCCTGCCTCCCTCTGCTGAGGACCAGGCACAGGGTACATACTTAGAAAATCCTTCTTCTGGAAAAAGAGCCACTTTCTTTTCTTGGCACCTCGGATTTGGCTTCTGCCTTTTGTTGACCTTGAATTTGTGTAAATGTGAGCTGAGTGCTTTCTCATGCTCTGTCTTGCTAAACTGGCTAAAAAACAGTCATTGTACTTTCTCACATGCTACCTGCTTTCCGCCAGCTAGAACGAAGTCTTTTTTTTTTTTTTGAGTCAAAGCCTCATTCTATACCTTGCTTTTTGAAATTCATTATATAACTGGTTTTGAGCTCCTGGCAATCCTCCTGCATCAGCCTCCTGAGTGCTGGGATTGCTGGCATGAAGCTTTTATTGACTAAGCCACCTCTAAATTTACCTTGTAGGAGAGAGCACTTGCTTGATACTTGTGTGTCTCTTGATGTTTCCTAAGAAATCATTGAATGTCAGGTGGACTTTCCAGAGCCCTCTGCGACCACAGGATTAGGGGAGGTGGCAAGCTAAGGTTAACAGCCAATGGTCCTTGGGCCATATTCTGTCACACAGTGGGCACCCTTCACGAAGCTTTCAGTGACGTTGAGACTGGTGAATGAAATGGGGCCTTGTTTGCGGCTTACTCAGCTCACAGTCCTGCAAGGGTGTAGAGGGGAGATGAGAGGGGAGGCACCACCCTCCTCCTGCACAGTGAGGGAGGGAGCTGATGAAGTCATGGACTGTACTTCTGAGAATCCATCTCTCCCTAAAGTGTGCAACAGCTGCTTCAAAGGCTTCAGAAGGAATGAATGAAGCTCCTGAAAACAGCTGTTTGGACTGAGGAGCACAGACAGAGGGGGTCTTGATATTTTAAATGAGTCTCTGCCGACCATTTATTTAGTAACCTGAAGAACTTTGGGGACATAGGGAAGAACCGTATGCAGAGGAACCTGCCTGAGTTGCTTTATTTCTAGTGATTGGTAGGTTGGAAGCTCGGTTCCAGCCTCATTTTCCCCTATTCCAAACCCTCCCTTGGAAAGCCCGGCAAGAGGGTGGTAGTCCCTCCCCCAACCCCGCAGCTAGACCTCCATACAGGGGATTTAAACTGCCTCCTAGAGAGCAGCCATGTGGGTTTTTTTTTTTGTTGTTGTTGTTGTTGGTTTTGTTTTGTTTTCTGGTTTCCTCTTTCAGTCTCACCCCTGGGGGGTGGGGGTGGGGAATCACCCGGAAATGTTCTGCCCAATAAACTTGGTCATTTTAAAGAAGACTTAATATCAAGGTACGGAAACCTTTCAGTGATCATGGAGAATATGTGAAATTCACAGAGATAGCATAAAGAAATCGTGTTCCTTCTGTGTGTGTGTATGTGTGTCCTTGTGTGCAGTATGAGTGTACTTGGGTATGTGTGTAGAGGCCCCAGGCACCCTCTGGTGTTGTTCCTCAGGATGATCATCCTTGGGAGACTGAGACCAGGGACTTACCTATTAAGTAAGCCACATTAGATGGATTGTGAGCCTCAGGAATCAATTCCTTCCATCTCTGCCTCACGTGCTTGGCTGCAAGCCCATACTACTAGGATCAGGTTTTATCTGGATGCTGGGGCTGAAGTTGGCTCCTCAAGCCTGCCTAGCTGTCTCCCCAACACTGGTTGCTCTTCTTTGATAGTCACGTATAGTAAAATAAATGTGGGGAAATGTCACTGAATCCCAATCCCAGGAAATGATAAAAGATCTAGCAGGCTCTAGATTGGAGGAGAGTTTGAAAGTTTGCAGCCCTAGATTGAGGGGAATAGGCTGCCCTGGTGGGTGGAGAACTAGGCAGGAGCCCTGCAGGGGAAATGACTTGGGGGCTGTAGCTACTGTTCCCTGCTGTTTCCCCAAGGTCAGAGGGTCTCACAGGGAAGGCTCCTGCAAACTGCTGGACACCCAGACAACATCTTACATTTGTGCATTGTCAAATTCAGAACTGAGAGCACACAGGGACCCACTATGACATGGCAGAAGTATCTGGAGAGAGCTCTCTTCTTTGCCTCTTGCCCTGCACTCCTAATAAAAATGCCCATGTTCCCTTTCTCCAGAACGTTGTCAAGATGCATGTTAAAGCCCAGGTACTAGTGACAGCCACAGCTGGAGCGGTAATGTGGATTCTCCTTTGCAAAGCTGGGACTAACCATGCTGAACTTGGTTCCTGTTCTGTCTCTTTGGCGTCTTCACACACCAGTGGCAGATGCTCTAGATTCACTAGGATTGGAGATACAAAGGAAAGGGGATGTGTTGGTTGTATGTTGGGGGAGCTGATGTATATATGGTATGTGTATGTGTGTGTGGTGTATATGTGGAGGGAGCTGATAAATACAGCATGTATATGTGGAATGTGTAGTATCTGGTATATGTAGAATGGAAGAATATATAGGTAATATATGTACAGGGTAGGTATATATATGGGGGCTGGTGTATATGTGGTGTGTGTGTGTTTGTTTATGTGTGATATTTGAATGTGTATATGTGAATGTATATATCAAGGGTCTGGTATATACAGGATGAGAGTATGTGAATAGGTAGATGAGTATGGAGGATTAAGTAAGTGGAGTGTATATGTGTGTTGAGTATATGTACATGTGGAATGTATGGTAGGTGTACATTTGTGGGTTGTAAGTATGTGATGGATTATGTGTGACTTGCCTCATAACCGTTGGTACTTAGAGGGCAGTGGCACAGAGCAGAGCCTTTGGACGATCTGTTTCTGAGTGCCAGCCTCTTGTGCCCTAGCAATTTGGTATCTGGCTCCTTGGTTCCCTTATTATCCCTTAAGTGTGAGTGAGCACCCTTCTATTTATGAACCAATACTGAGTGTTGGGTTGCTGGAGGGGATGCCTGGGGCCTGCCCTCTGGGAGCTAATGATATGATGAAATGTAAGAAGTAACCACGTCTGTTTCCTTCTAGAAGCTGAGAGCACCTTGCACTTCCTGAGCTGGCAGGGGCGTGGGGTTGGGGGTTGGGGGAGATAGAATGACTAATCCCATGCAAGGTATCTGTGGAAGAGGTATCAGGAATAGCCTCTGGATAGGGGAGCAGGGAGGAGCCCCTGCAGCCGGCCATCTCTGCTCGTGATCCAAGCCCAGTTCCCTCAGCTTACTTGTTTTCCTCAGCCTCAAACTTGGACTCTTACCCACATCCTATTGTATGCATGTGGGTGTGTGTATTACATGTGATTACTGAACACAAGTTCACAGCTAGATGCAGTGGTCCACGCTTATACTTTCTATTCTCTGGAGTTGAGGATAATGAGTTCAAAATCAGCCTGGGTAGGATGGCATCCTGCCTCATAACAAAGAAACAAAACTGAAGTAATTCCCTCTTCAAACCAACCAACCAACCAGCTGACCAACCAACCAACCTTTGAGCACTCCTGAATGTGTCTGAATCCCTACGGTTAGTTAGGGAAGGTGTAGCTGGGTCCTGCCTGTGGAGCCACTTTATCCTTCAATGTCTATTTTAGTCTGTCCTGCTCAGAAGTCCTTGTAAACTTCTGGGCTGAAAGCACACTTCATTTTCTATGTGCTGTGGCATTTAAGACATTGTCCATTTGACAGGACTGGTTTGGGCTGTCTGGTGCTTTGATTCTTCTTCTTCTTCTTCTTCTTCTTCTTCTTCTTCTTCTTCTTCTTCTTCTTCTTCTTCTTGTTCTTGTTCTTCTTCTTGTTCTTCTTGTTCTTCTTCTTGTTCTTGTTCTTCTTGTTCTTCTTGTTCTTCTTCTTGTTCTTCTTCTTCTTCTTCCTTTTTTTTTGTTTTTGTTTTTGGTTTTTTTGCATTATTTTTTGAAGCTTTGGGATAGAACCCAGGACTTATGCACAATGAACAAGTGCTCTGTCACTAATCCTCACCCTTGAACATAAAGACATACACATTTTAAATCTTTTGCATACATATGGTGTGTGTGTGTGTGTGTGTGTGTAGGTGCATGTGTGCACACAGGTGGAGGTCAGAGAACAACCTCATTGTTGGCCCTTTCCTTGCACCTTCTTTGGGACAGAGAGGCACTCTTGCCATACTGAGCCCTCAAGCTTCTGGGGATGTGCTATAGGAGTGCTGGGGTCACAGACACATTATTGTATCCAGTGTAGATGGGAGCTGCGGATCTGAACTGGGGGTCTTCATGCTTGCAAGGTCAGTGCTGGACACACTAAGCCACCTCCCCAGTTCTTTACATATATTTGTAAATTGACATAGAGTGTCCATACGTGTTTGTGAGGTGTGATAAAGCATTTCAGTATGTGCATACAGTGTGTGATGTCTCTATGAGGGTCACTGGCATATTTATTACCATAGACATAATTTCTTTGTGTTGGGGACATTCTAAACCCTCGCTACTATTTTAGAATTTCTAATTGTAGATTAGAGTTATTTTGATGTACTCTAGAATATTAGAAGCAATTCCTCTTAACTAGTGCCACCCTGGCACCTGTCAGCATCCCCTGCCCACTTGGTGTGATTGAACTTCCCATGTCATCACTAGGACCAAGCTCCTTAAAGCCAGGGCTATGCCTGGCACCCTTTCATTCAGTGTAGCTCCCAGACATGGTCTCTCCCTGATGCCTACTTTGGGCATACTGTCTTTGTCTAGAGCTGTGGTCCTCAACCCTGGAGTAGGTACTATCCTTGTGTCTGTAAGGCTCGCTTCAGATGTTGGGTGGGCGAGCCAAATGCTCCTGTCTCTAGTACTCAGAGACACCATTTTTCTGTGGTACATAGACAGCCTCTGGAGCCAGTCTCTTGGCTTGATTCTTAAATATGTGGGTCTCCTTCAGCCATAGACCAATTAGTAGCCCCAGGGTGAAGGAAGTCTGAAGCAGCTCATGGTTTCTAGGAGTCACTGGTGAGCTACATCAGATCAAGAGGGACATGTTTCTTGTGGCAAGGAGAACACCCAAGAAGGCCTGCACTCAGGTCAGCATGTGCGTGTGCTCATCAGATACCTGCCTGCCTTGGGGACTGAGGGGTTAGGATACCTCCAGGTCAGCTATGTCTGAGAACAGTCTACACCATTTACTTGTAATTTCTACGCACTATTGTAGGTAGTCGGGAAGTAGTGAGAGGGTACATAGAGAGGGAAATATCACACTGGTATCCGTGGCACCCTCTCCATTGCTGGGTGTTCCCTATGATCAGTCAAACCAAGTCTAATTTATCCCAGAAATCTGCTGAAAGCTGACCTTGCCTGGCTCCCTCCTGGGAGGTGGGAGATTGGAGGCCAATGTCAATCAGCATGCTTTTGTTTCTGATTGCATGGGGTGGGGTGGGGGCAGGGTGGCTTCCCAAAGTACCCAACTTCTGGGGCTGTAGACCTGAACTGGGGCTGCCAGACCATATGACAGCTGAGTGAACCTGAGTCAAAGCAATTAGAATTTGCAGTTGCTAAGGCTGACAGATCACAAGATTACAGAGAAGGCATGCCTAAGCCTGAGGAATGTCAGAAGCCAAGGGAGCCGCAAAGGGAGCCTGCTGGTCAGTCAGTGAGGAAATAAGGGCAGGGAAGTTCCGGGTGCACAGCAGGTGAGGAGGTCATCACTGTTAGATGACTAGGCTGGATCCTGTGTTCCTGCTGCCTGGCTGAAAGGCAGGATGCTCCCCACCTCTGTTTCTCTGAGCCCAACAATTCTTTCTGTGGCTGGGAAATGTAGTTTAGTGGTATAGTGCTGCCTAGGATCCACAAGCCCTGGTTTAATCCATAGCACCATAAAAAAGCATGTGGGGAGGGGGGTTTGGGAGATGCCTCAGTTGGTAAGGTGCTTGCTCTTGGTACAAAGACCTGAGTTTACTCTGCAAAACTCACATTTAAAAACAGCCATCTTCCCCTTCTTTCTTGGTAAGTAGGTCCTCAACTTGAGTGATGAGTCTGTTTCTGAACCTCTCCCACTATCTTCTTTGGAAGGGTTAGAAGGTGATGGCAGGCCTTTCAGAGTAACCTGCCAAAGAGGACTTACTAGGCTGGGAATGGATCAGGTGCTAAAGTGTTTGTCTCCCAAGCTTAAGGACCTGAGTTTGTGTCCCCAGAACCTATGGAAATCTCAGCCTGAAATCTCAGTGCTGGTAAAATGGGAGGCAGAGACAGGTGCATCCATGGAAGGCTGCAGGCCAGGCTGATGACAGCATTTCAGGTCAGTGGGAGAACTGTTTTAAATCAATGATAGAAGGCATGGGTACTCTGACCCTAAAATGCTCCATGTATGCATTCCCACCCTCTCATGTGGGCACTTGGAGGATTTACTCAGATGGCAGATGATTGGACCTCTTCCAGGATAAAACCCCTAAGTAATGGCTGGAACTTCAGACACCATCTCGAACCATGAGGTAACTTTATGGATAAAAGTCACAAAATGAAGGTTAGGTAGGACAGAAAAATGGACTTGTGATATATGGTGTTATAGAGTCATTACAAGCCCTTCCCAACCTACCTCTAGACTTCTTTGGTGTTAAAAACAGATCTCAATTTGCTTTGGTGAACTTCCAGCTGCTGCTGTTGCTGATCCCAGCAGAACAGACACAGTTTATCAGTGCAAGCAGTTGAAACTGTCTGAGGCAGACCAGGTGTCACAGGAGGCTGAGATGGAAGTCGTACAAGTTTGAGGCTTGCCTCCGCTATAGACTGAGTTCAAGTTCAAGGCGGCTTGGCTTACTGAGTTCTTATCTCTTTTGTTTGTTGGTTGATTTGGTTTTGAGACAGGTTTTCTCTCTGTAGTCCTGGCTGTCCTAGAACTTGCTCTGTAGACTAGGTTGGCCTTGAATTTAATCTGCTTTTGGAGTGCTGGGATTAAAGGTACGGGTCACCACAACCCAGCCTGAGCCCGGCTTAACAGTTTTTTTTTTTTTTTTTTAAAACAAACAAACAAACCAGAGCTGTTCAGTAGAAGAGTGTGGGATGTATAGGCCCTAGAGGCTTCTAAGGGCCTGACGGCCAGCAGGCCTCAGTAAGTTCAAACTGGTTACAACTGGTGTTCATAACACTTCCTCATAGCCATGAGAGCCCCTTTAGTGGGCACTTTCTCATAAGCTAGCCTGGGGTCTGCCTGGGGGCCTTGGCAACAGAAGTGGGGTCCTGATGTGAGATGACCTGGACCATCGAGAGACCACCCATGCTGCAGCAGCAGACGCAGGCAAAACACAGAGCTTTCTCCTGGCTGGGTAGAGGGTATATTACATAAGGCTTGCCCCTTCCTCAATAACTGAGCTTGCTTGTTTCCTGGAGATTAAGCTGGTGTTCTCTGGGCCTTCTCTCCCCCTCCCCAAAGGGAAACTAGCTGGGTTCAAAAAGCAACAGTACTTTTCTAGGATTGACCCAGGTTTAATATCCAGTACTGAAGAAAAGGACCCAGGTTTAGTCCTCAGCAGTGATTCAAAGGGCCAAGGCTCAAGCCCCAAGACTGAATAAAGAAAACCTATCTCCAGCTGTCAGCTTCCTGTCTGTTCTTTGCAGGTCACTAGTGGTCCAGGAGCCATGGAACAGGGCTGGGTCAAGAGGCTGGGGTTCATGTAGCTCTGCCGTCCGTGAGCATTGTCAGCTTACGTCCCCTAGTCTATGAAATAGGACAAGGGATAGAGGTGACCAGCACAGTGTCCTGGTAAAGAACTTCCTGCAAGGGTTGCATGAAACCATCTCAAGGGAGAGGCAAAGAGCTGCATTTGCTTCCTGAGGCAAAAACAGGTCCAGCCATTAAGAACATCACAGTACCCGGTCCAGTGGGTCTCTGCTTAGAATAGCTGCTATGTAGCCTGAAGCCTGCTTGTATTTCCTTATTGTGACCTGGGCTTGGATTTTAATTGTGATATGATTGAAATCAGGCCAGTGTTGGCACAAAGACCTCCAAGTCTGCTTCCTTGTTCACACTTTGTCCTAAAAATGGAAACTAGTGTGGTGCACATTTGCTTGTCCGGTTGTTCTCTCTCTGTCTCTGCATGTGTGTGTGTGTGTGTGTGTGTGTGTGTGTGTGTTGGTAGTACTGAACATGGAACCTAGGGCCTCTCACATGCTAGCAAAACACTACCACTGAGCTCTGTCTCCAGGTAGGTTTTCATCTTTCATCTGGGGACAGGGTCTGAGTAAGTTACACAGGCTAGCCTTGAACTGGATCTGTAGTCCCCAGGCAGGCCTTGGGCTTGTGATCCCCTTGCTCCAGACTCCCCATTAGCCTGTTTAACTATTTTCTTAATGGGAAGAGGTGTCTGCATACAGGGGAGAAGAGGGTGCCTGTACAGGAGGTTCTGCGGTGATTGGCTGGCTTTTCCCTGCATCTCATCCAGGTCTGTCTTTCAAAGTCACCTTATGTTTTTCTAAAGTAAGCAATTTATTGAGTATGTTTCTCTACAGAAAAAGAAGGGTTCTGTTCAGCTGGCTCCATGCCTGTCACCATGCCAGGGAGGCAGAAGTGAGGTGTACTGCCAGCAGCTAAATGAACATAAGGAACACCGATGATTTGATGTTTCAGAAGTCTGGATGGGAAGTTGTTGGGTTAGGGCAGGACCCAGGACCACCAAAAAAACAAAAAAAACCAAAAAAAACCAAAACCAAAAACAAAAAAACGGTAGCTGGTATCTTAAGAGTGCTTCAGTCAGGTGTGATGACACACACCCTTAATTCCAGCACTCGGAGGGCAGAGGCAGGTGGATTTCTGTGAGTTTGAGGCCAGCCTGGTCTATGTAGCAAGTTTCAGGATAGTCAGGGGTATGTATAAAGACCCTGTCTCAAAATCAAAATCAAAAACAAAACCCAGAAAGAATGGATTGGAAAATGAGTCCCACTCAGTTCCAAAGGCAGTGCAGAGTTGGCATAAAGCCAGCTTCCCCCGCTCTGACGTGTGCTGTTTGAGTCCCAGGCTGTGCAGAGCCAGCACACTGGGGGTTTTGTGGGCCTCTGAACTTTCTAGAAGGTTCTAGTGCAAAGTAGAAAGGCCCAGATGTGCTGTTACAGCAGGCACAGCTGGCCTCCCAAAGGTTCTGGGGACTGGCTGTGGGGCTGCCTAAGGAGAATGCCCTTGCCCTGATGGTGCCCATGGTGGCAACTTCTGCCTGCTGACTTGATTACTTTGATCACCACTTTGAGCCATCCAGCAGCTTGCTGTTCTCTTTCTGCCTTTGCTGTGACTCTTGGTAAGGACTCATGCAACACCAGGACCCTGTTCAGCATTACTTTCTTTGCAGGTCATAAATATTACCTGACTGTCAAGTCCTGTGAGGCATCCCCATGGGTAAGAACCTTATCTCAGTATCAGGCAGGCAGTGCATAGGGGCACCGAGGGCTTACCTTTCCTGATCCCCAGTGTTGAGCTACAAATGCACAGAGAGACATTTCTAAAACCAACATGAAGATGACTTGACATCTGTAGCGATCAAACCGGGAGGTATTATGCTTTGGATGAACAGTTAGGTTGAAGCTACCCCACTGCTGAACAGGGGAGGGCATATTTTAGGGACTACATGAGCACTCAGAGAGGACAGTGTCCCTAGGGGGTAGCTCTCCAGACCCACCCATGACACACGGGGACAGAAGACTCATTGATGCTGGTACTTACAAACAACCTGGGGGGTGGGTCCCATAAGGACGGGATAAAAGTTGTCTTTTCTTAGGACTCAGTTTAGTGTTTTGAAAACTCATATTGCATAGTGGTGGATGCCTATAATCCCGGCATTCAAGAGGCTTAAGGAGGATGGTGGGCTACACAGTGAGTTCTAGGGCCATCCTGGGTTACAGGGTAAGACCATATCTCAAACAAAACACCTATCAAAACTCCAAACCACCCCTGTATCTGACTCTCTGGGGATGTTTGAAAGCATGGAATTTAGAAGGAGGAGACAGCTCAGTTCATAAAGTGCTTGTTGTGAACACATGACCTGAATTTGGATGTCGTGAAGCCCATAGAAAGCCAGGAGTTGTTTGTCAGTAACCCTAGTACTTCCACAGTGAGATGGGAGGTAGAGAATCCCAGAAGCTCACGGACCAGCTGGCCTGGCATGGGCAGCAGCCAACAGCAGAGACCCTATCTCAAAATTGGAGGCTGGATGCCCCAGGCTGTCCTCTGACCTCCAGTCATGCTCATGGTGTCAATGCACACACACATACACTAGAAAGGAACATGTAATTTAAAGGCTTTGAAGATAAGGAAGCAGAAGCTTGGAGAAATTAGGTGACATGGTGCTGTATGTTATTTTGTGTTCTGACGAATAAAGCTTGCCTGGAAATTAGAGGATTAGTTGGAGCTAGCTCCTAGGTAACCATAGATGCCAGGCAGTGGTGGCACACCTTTAATCCCAGCACTTGGGAGCAGGAAGCAGGAATATCAGGAGTTCAAGGCCACCCTGGGATACACAAGATTGAACCAGTTTAAAAGAGAAACAGAGCTGGTGGTAGTGGCTCAAGCCTTTAATCCCAGCACTTGGGAGATGGAGACAGGATCTTGACCCCCATTAGGTCTGAGGATTTGTAGAGCTTCTTAGCTCTAGTGACAGCTTCTAGTCTCAAGTGACAGTTGCTGCTGCTCTGCTTCTCTGATCTTTCAGCTTTCACCCTAATATCTGACTTCGGGTTTTTATTGATAAGACGAATTAGGACTGTGTTTCAACATAAGCCACCATTGCTGTCTCTTAGAGAAATGCAAATGGGTACAGGAACAGAGGCAGCAGGCCTTTACTTGGCAATATGTCACCAGCCCCTTCATTGCCTTTCTGGCCATTTTTCTTCCCTGCTGGCAGGTACAGCTTCTTTGATGCTCTTTAAAAGTTTTCTTCCCCGGGGCTGGAGAGATGGCTCAGCGGTTAAGAGCACCGTCTGCTCTTCCAGAGGACCCGGGTTCAATTCCCAGCACCCACATGGCAGCTAACAACTGTCTGTAGTTTCAGTTCCAGGCAAATAAATAAATAAATTAAGTTTAAAAAAAAAAAGATTTCTTTAAAAAAAAAAAAGTTTTCTTCCCAACCCTTTATGTCCATAGAAAACTGCAGTGAGGTTGTACGGGTGAGACTTATCAAATCCCAGAGAGCCCCGGATAGGGGAAAGGCAGGATGCACACACGTAAGAGGAGAGGAGAAGGGGAGACTTGTAAACCATCCACCTGCTGCATGTAGCTACTCCTGCTGGGTGGAACCTGGATTTTTAGTTCTGTCTCAGTGGCCTCATTCCATCCATGCTGCCACTCAGGGAAACACAGAGGCCTGGTTTCTAGCCCAGCTATAGCATAAGTCCTGGAAGATTCCCTTAACCTCTGAGCCATCTCTCCAGCCCCGTCCTGGAAGATTCCCAAACACGGGACTCCAGCTGCATCCAGTACTTGTGTACCAGCAGGACCCCAGGTGATTCCTCTGTGAGGATCAACACAGGCCGACCCCTTCTGTGCTTTCCTCCCAAGAGCTGTCTTCTTACATCTCTAGGTCAAGAATATGAGACCCAGCAGCTTCCCTCATGTAAATGGCAGTTTCCATAGCACCTTTAAAAATATAGCCTAGTAAAACCAGAAGTTCATGTGAGAGAATGCTCTGTTGGACAAATTCTCAAGTTCTTCAAGAAGTAGGTGTGTATACAGTTGTCTGCCTGTGGAATTCCAGGACCAATCCCATCTCAAATCTGGGGATGCTCAAGTGTAGTGGGATTATGTTGTTACATTGTAAATAATTGTCCCACCTACTGGTTTAATAAAAATGCTGATCGGCCAAAGGCAGACAGGAAGTGTGGGCAGAGCCACCAGACTAAGAAAATTCTAGAAACAGGAAGAACAAAGATGCCAGAGAGACCAACAGAGAAGCCAGCAGATGCAGAGGACAACTATGCTGCTCTGAGAAAAGGTACCGAGCCTCATGGCTGAACAACATAAGAATTATGGATTAGTTTAGGAGTAAAGAGTTAGCAAGTTATATGCCTGGGCCCCAGGTCAATCAGCATAAAATTAATATAAGCTTCTTTGTGATTCTGTGGGACTGTGGGACTGCAGGACTGCAGGTCTGAGGGTCAGAATCTCAGGGCTATGTCTGAAAGTCCGAGTCAGAAACGTAATACTACAGAGGCATCCCAAAGACCCCAGGCTGTAAAGCTGTCATTCATATATATCACCCATACCTCAATAACTTAAGGTTAATTTTTATCCATTCTCCCAAGACTATTCAGGGACAGAGGTTTGAGAGATTTCTGAAATGTCAAAAAAGACTGAGGATAGAAAGTTAATCTATGGGCAGCAGTTGTGTTCCCCCGCCATGCTACCAGAAACATGGGCTTGCTGGTCTCCTAAATAACTGGTAACCTCTTCTGTCAACCTTTCCCCAGCCCAAGTATTTTTGACGGTTCCTGATGACAGGTGATGAAATAACACAGTAGTCAGAGCTTTTTTTTTTTTTTTTTAAACTTTTTTTCTTTTGGTTTGTTTTTAAAGAAACTGCATACATCACCAGAGAGAAACAATAATTTAAATACCATGCAGTTTCTGTATGTACAAAACCTGGGCCACAGAGATCCAGTTTAATTATATTCTATGTACAGCATCTTCCTCATACAGCCAGCCGTCATCTGTTAAATTAGAACCCTGGAGGGCACGGGGTCGATGGTCACCACACTCACTCACTCCTATACAAAGACAAACTATGTACAGACACCAGGAAGCAACTGGAAGGAAGCAACCTGCTTGGGGAGGAACAGCCTCATGGGAAGAAGAGGTCATCAAAGGTGATCCCTGCCTACTGGCTATGCACAGGGAGAGCCTGGGATCCCAGTCATCGAAGCGACACACCATGATGCTCATTCCCAAAGTACAAAAACATGTTCAGAAGCAGGAGAAAAAGGAACTTGGAGCGTCTCCTCACACAGACCATTGTTTGGTTTGGTTTTTCTATATGGCAGAAAGGCTTACAGGGCTCTCAGGGATGTCTGGGGATGAAGTGATCAGTATTTTGGAAAAGCCAGTTTGTCCATGGGAGGCTCTTCTGCCAGGGAAGTGGAGCTGGGATATGATTTTCAGCCTGATTTTGAGAGCAAGGTCTGACACATTTCACATTTCCCCTCTTCTTGCAGACCTGAACCCCACAGTACTCAGATGGGAATGTATAAGCTCAAGATGAACCCACTTGAGAACCACAGCTTTTTCAGAAAGGGATGTTTAAAGTCATCTAGCTTGCCTTTTATTCCCCCTAATTAATGTCAAATTGTCACCTTTAGAAATAATTCAAGTCACTTCAGTTGTCCTAACAAAGAGGGGGAAAATGTGGTTTCAGCTCTCTAAAGACTCCAGCTTTTCAGAAGGAGAGAGGAAGAGCCATCCCACAGCTGTGGAGGCTGCTGAGCCTGGGTAGGAACCACTTATCGTGGCCTTGAAATAGCTGGTTCCCAAAGAAGCTGACCTTTTAGGAGCATGCCAGGCACACCCTAACTCTGAGAAAGTGACTTCTGCAAAGGGGTGCCGTACAGGAAGTGATGTGTGCACTGTGTCCAACTTCCTCCATATGTAAAGAGGATGGCAACTCCAGGGCATGCTGAAGGAAATGGTGACGGCTGCTGGTGAGCAGCAGGGAGATAGATGAGTTTGTGCCAGCTGTTCCCAGACAATCAGAAGGGCCCCAGAACAATCAGAAGGGCCAGCAGGAAAGCCAAGGAGTTCCTTTGGACTTCTGGCTGGGGAAGGCCTGACTGTCAGGCTAGGACACCACAGCAGCCTGAAGTACAGCTGCTGTTTAGAGGAAGTGCAGCACCCAGGCCAGGCTGGGCAGGGACCTCCACCCCAAACATGTGCCTCGTACGGAAGTTCAAGGAAAGAGCATCTTTCTCCTGATCATGTGCACATTCAGTAAGTCAATAAGCCTTTCAGGAAGACTGTGTTTACAGCCATGCTAAAATCCCTGCCACACTTTCCCTGAATACCCCTCTGGACAGTCAAATAATAATGATAAAAAAGATCCAGTGATGGTGGTGTCTTTGGGCTGGACACAAGTGTGCCAGATCCAGACAGTGCCAGAAGAGCAGTAGCTGTATGGTGCTACCTTTAACTGTCTGGTTAGCTATGGAACCATTAATGCTCCAGAAAATTGCATGGCCTTGCTAATGGGTACTGTGTCCTAAGAGTAATATGGCCCCAACTGGTTTGACAAGGGGACAACTTTTTGGGGCTGGCCAGAATGGCTAGCTAACATCTTTCTAAATCCTAGGTGTGTTGGACATAAACCATTACCTAGTGGAACCATGGTGACTCAGAAAGCTGAACGCACCACTGGTGTTGAAGCAGAGTTTTGTACCCAATGGGTCTGTGAACTCCATTAGGAAGAAAAACAGTGCTACAGTAGCCTCCTTAGGGTCTGGGGTGTCCTTCCATCAGTACACACCCAACCCTTGGAGGCCCTGCCAACAGCACAGCTGGAGGTACATCCCAAGAGAGAGAAGATGATCTCTCTGGGTAAGAAGAGCAGAAAGGGACACCATAGAAAGTTATGGCTGATAAAGTCTCACCCAGTGCTATCTCTGCTCAGAGGTGGATCTCTCTGCAGAAACTCTTCATTGAACAGAGAGTGGAAGGCCCTTGGAGAAGTACTGCGGCATTGGTCCTCAACGCTGGCCTCCATATACTTAGAAGTTATTAAAACTGTCAAGTCACATCATCACTGTCCCAGAGGTGTTAAAGGCCAATGAGATATGTGGACCAAGTGGAGTTTCTGATCCCAGCCTCTGGTCAGCTCATACTCATGATTGCTAGAGGGAACTTTAACAATGGTATTTATATGTGGATAACCCATGGCTCTGGGCTTTCCAAACATAAGCTGGTCAACCAATGAATGTGAACTGAACAGGTGGCTACCATTCCTCAGTCTTTTGGAAGGCTGTTCAGTTCTGGCTGAGGGTCAAGGGAGATGCTCAGTTTTGGCCTCCTGTGTCCACAGCACACATGCTTAGGATCAACATGTCAGCATAGCTCCCTCAGGACAAGGCTGAAGAGAAAGTGTGTGTGTGTGTGTGTGTGTGTATATGTGTGTTGATGGTGGTGGTTGTGGTGACTGAGGTCTCCCCCCTTTCCAGAATGCTCCTCTCAAGGGCCTCTAAAGTAAATGTCCCATGTGGAGCCTGTGTGTCTGACAGAGTCTAGACCAGCTGGATTATGATTTTTACCTAGCCATCCCCATGCCAAACCCACTGCCCTTGGCTTCTTTGGACTTGGGCAACAGCCCCTTGTGAGGAAGGGGTTCACTGAAGACTGAACCAATGCAATGTGGTGCCTGCTGGCTGGATGAGGCAGTCTCTGGACCATGTTCATGTAGGGCCCTGCTTGGGGCGGGGACACCTTTCCGAGGCAGAAGTGGTACCAGCAGCTCTGACTGAGGAGTGGTCACCATGGTGTGCCTGCACATAGAATCCTGGGTGTGTTTCCTTTTGTTTCTTTTTTCTTTTCTTCTTTTTTTTTCTTAAAAAAGGCAGTTCAGATTTACATTGTAATGGGGAAGTGGACAAATGCCAGCACTTATGGTTCTTATAAATTTATGTTTTGAAGACAGCAGAGCACTCAAGAGTAATCCCACTGTTAGGGTCGATGAAACCTGGAAACAAAGCATTTCATAAGGAGATGGATGTTAGAGGCCCATCCTACAGCTGCATCTTCCCGCCCTCAGGTACCCTGGTTGGGACAGTCTTCCCACCCATCACACACACAGAGGGGTCACCCCAAGTATTTAAACTCCATAGATTCCACCTAGGGATCAGAGAATGTTTAATTTGGAGTCTTTGGAGGTCCAAACTGGGTAGCTGCGCTAGAATTCCTTCATGGCAGTAAGGTGGGGGTTCTAACTGTGTATCAGTCAGGCAGTAATGTACATGGGTAAGTCCTGTTTCTCCGCATGTTCTTCAAAGGAGAAGTGATTAGAAAAATGAACCCAGGGGCTTAGTTACTAACTAGCCATGCATACACCTACATCACGAATTCTCTCCATGTCTCATTTTCCCAAGCCACATCAGACTGAACAGCTTGGTCGAAGAACACAGGATAACAGAACACTCTTTAGTGGTCCGGTGTGGTAATTTGGTACTCTGCCCAGGCTTGGCCTCTGCTCACTGTACGCTGGCAACACTATCTCCTCAGCTTCAGTTTTTAGTTTTTTGGTTTTGTTTTTTAAATAAAAAACTTACTTTGGAGTTATCCAATACATGTCAGAGTTTACATCTGTGTACACAGGGTGACTTTTTGCCTGGGCCTTAAACGGTTTAACAGTGCTCACCTGAGGTTTTGTTCTTCTAGCCTTTTTTGTTGCTGTTTTGAGACACAGAGTCTCACTATGGAGCCTTGGCTGGCCTGCAACTCCCTGTATAGACCAGGCTGGCCCTGAACTCAGCAGAGACCCATCTACCTCGGCCACCCTAGTACTGCGACTAATGATGGGTGCTACCTTTTTTTTTTATCACCTTAAAGGTAGATTCTCTGGCATTGATCTCTGTCTTATCATCTCCCAGCTTACCCACAAAACCATAATCCAGGGCAAATGAGTATGTATTTGAAAGTAAATATTGACAGAGCTGGGCATGATGTTACACATCTGCAATGCCAGCATCCAGGAGGCTGAGGCAGGAGTATTGCTGTAAGTTCCTGGCCGGCTGGGCTATATAGTGAGAACCAGGCCAGCTGGGTCTTCAATAAAAATAAAGTAGCAGCAACAAAGGGAAAACAAACATTTGCCCTGTGGTGGCGGCGGCGGGGATATTCAAGGTGGACCCCAGCGACACGAACCTTGTCAAGTGTCTACTTAACTCGTGGACTTCCATTTCAGTGCTCTTAAACTCGTTCAGTTCTTTCCGAATGGCAGCCTGGAAGAAGAGCAGCAGGTCAGCATGCTGAAGACGTGGGAAGGCCTCCCCATGCGGCAGACCTAAACATGTTTGTATTCTTCCACGGAACTACGTAAAAGCCACTGGCGTGTCCTTCCAGAGTTTCCCTTCTCTGGGGGATACCATGAGGTTCTAATGGAACTGGCCATATTTTATGAGGTCTCGGCAGCCCATGCTTCCCATGAGGCTACAGATGGCAACACAGCGACTTTGGCTTCACCTCCCTTTTGCAGTTCTCCTGCTGGGTGCCTAGGAAGGTGTCTTGACACAGAAAGCCAGTGACAAGTCTGGAGGCTCGTGTTAAGAATGGCTCTGTGTCCAGTGTCATTCTGTCTTTCTGGGCACAGTCCCCCATCATGCTGTGGATGTGAACCAAAGGAGCCTGTGTTGGAACTCTATTTCTCAATGCCTCCACACCGAGTAGTAAGGACCTTTCCGAGGTAATCTGGTTGACCAATGCCTTTATCAGGGTTGTGATCAGTTAAACAGGAGGAGCGGGCTACTACTAAGTAAGACTACTTCCTGTGTTCTCTCTGGCAAGTGTCTGTCTCCCTGATTTACATTCTGTTATGGAGCAGAATAAGTTCTCACCAGATCAGCCTGCCTGACCTTGCATTTTCTGCCTTCCAGAATCTTTAGCTTTTAATAACCTTTCTCTATAAAATGATGAAGCCTCAAATGTTGTTATGGTACAAGCAAATAGACTGGGATTCTGTCCTTCCTTTCTCTGGGAAGCAAGCTCAGTTTCCTGTCTGTTCTGTGCCTTTTCCAAGTGAAGAACCAATTGAGTGGCCTCCCACAGGTCACTCCCATGAGCAGCTTTAGGATGCTCCTGCCAGCAGCAGTTCTTTCAGGATGGGGCCAGGGCAGGGCTCTGCTCTCCTTACTATAAGATCTACCTTCCCCTCTCCCAACCTCCTCTGCTTACTTTGTCTGCGGCCGTGAGTCGGGTCCATGGCTTGTCCGCTCTTCGGTCATAGTCCTGGGCATCTGCCACCTCCACATAATCACTGAAGCGGATGAGGATCTTCCTCTCCCGGAGTTCTTCCACCGTGGGCCTTTGACTGAGCTGTAAGAAGAAGGAAGGGGCAGTCAACAGGAGTTTAAACCATTGTTTCATTTTTGAACTTGTAGATGTGGAAAATGAGTCCAGGAAGACAATGGATACATTATACAGCAAGATAGAGCAGGCGCAGAATCCAGAGTGTCCCTTTCAACCTCTCAGGCTCATCCAGATGACAACAACCTGTCCTTTATCATATGGCTTTCTTGGCCTGATAGGAAGCCTGGTTGTCTGTGTAGCTGTGAGTACCTGCTGTGGATTTTCTGTCTATCCTTCACCCAGTGGGAGGGAAACACCTAAAGCAGCAATTCTGTCTAAACTTGGATTGGTGAATCCACATCTCTGTCTTAAATCGGGTGCTGTTTAGAGAATGGGTTTGTAATGTATTATATGTGTATGTGCACAAACATACTATGTACACACATACCCATGTGTGCCTACAGATACACATATACCTGTGTGTTTTAGGCATACAGAATAGCATTTATAAGTGGCATGTAGCCTCTGGAGTATGAGGGGCTGGGATATGTTCATTTAGGAGTTTTTAGGGTTTCCTTCGGAAGCCCAGTTGTAAGGTTAGTGAGCCAACAGAAAGCTGAACAATGCCACATTTATGCCACAGAGAAGAAACTCTGTGAGGAAGGAGAAATAAGATCATGTTTATTTAGCCATCTCCGGGTATTCCTCCTGAACATTCCTCCTCTGTCCCTTAACAACATAAAGCTGACATTTCTATTATGTTTCCCTGTCACAAGCTTATTTCTTGTGCAGGAATACAACCACTCCCTTTACGATGCTGTCAGCTCATGTTCAACCAGTGTTACTTAAAAACAATTTTTCCTCCAAGCCCTAGACTGTTGACTGCTATTAATAGAAGAGGTGGTCAGATAAAGCCTTATGGCTCTGCTCTATAAAACAAACAACAAAGCCAAACTACTCTGGCTGTTTTGACTTCCAAGCAGCTATCTGCCTGATGCCCTTGGCTGGAGCTGGAATGTTCCAGCGTGCTGCTGCCATGGTTCAGTGAGATGATGGCCTGCTGCCATTAAACAGAGAGGCTCCTGGTGGTGAGTGAGCACAGGGTAGGACTGACTGGGCCTGTGGCTTTCTCTTGGCTAAAGAAGGAGGCTCTAGGGATCAGAAGCCTAATGATTATGGAACTGGTCCATGCATAGACTTGTAATGTTTATAGTCTATCCTGAGGTACCAGGGGTTTTCTGAAGGCTAGGCACTAGCATCCATGTTGCTTGTCATGAGAAAGTCTATTTCCTGCGCTATGTGGCCGAGGGTGCTCGAGATTAAAGAGGTGGCCATCTTGGCATCAACATGTTCTTTCTGAAATATGAGAGCTGACAGAATTTGCATTGAAGTTAGAAATTAAAAAATACATTTAATTTATGCCACATTTATACCAGATAAACAGATAGTTAATCAAACTGTCTAGTTTATGGTCCTCTATCCAGTTCCCTCAGGATGGTAGACAAGCGGTATTAACTTTTGATGTTTGCTACATCCTGAGCAAGGCTTCTTAAGCTTCCAGCTTCTCAGTCTTCCTGGGAACCACACTGTGGGTTTATCTGGGTGTAAACATCTTCCATCTCAGTACACAGGAGGTGAAGTCAAAAGGAGACAGAGCTGGGCTACTTGGTGAATCAGGGCTAGAGTCTATTTGCCCCCTCCCTAGCTTCAAAAAGGTAAATGAATAAATAAAAAACAATCATGATCTAGAGTTTACCTGTTGCCTGTCTAACAGCAGAATCTGGAAAGAGAAGACTTGATGGTGGAAGGTTATAGAACAGAGATGCTATGCTGGAAGTGCTCAGGAACAGGGATCTGGAAGTGCTCAGGGACAGGGATCTGGAAGTGCTCAGGGACAGGGATCTGGAAGTGCTCAGGAAGGACAGGGATCTGGAAGTGCTCAGGGACAGGGATCTGGAAGTGCTCAGGGCCAGGGATGCCATTTATGCCCCCAATCCTGTGATACTCCCACTCCAAATAAAATTGGCATGGAGAAAATATGTTCAGTACAGATTGCTGACTTTGGGGGTCTTTGATGGAATGAGGACCCAGATACTATTCAGAATCTTTCAAAGCTCTCTTCTATGTGTGCAGCAAGCTCAGAAGATGTGCACCTAGCCCTTGATATCCAAAACTGGAGGTCCTTTCTAGATGCTGGGGAGACAATTTCTGTGGATAAATTTCAGTTTTCTGAGGAAGATGTTTGGGAGAACAAAAAAGAAGCAGTGCTTCTATTAATCTGTGACAGCAGTATCATGTGCAACCAACAATTTGAAAAAAGAAAAAAGAGCCAATCAGGATCCAGATTCCACTGAAATACAACCCAAGCCCCACGTTTATCCCTCTTTTTCTTCCATTATGTTTACATGTATGTTTCAGTTAGGTAGCTGCCCTTTCTTCATGTTTGTGGTGCAGGGATGGATGCCAGAGCCTTACACATGTGGTGTATCTCCAACTCTTAATTCTCTTTTTTTCTTTTTTTTTTTAATAAGTCTTTTTTTTTTTTTTAAAAAAAAAAAACTTATTTATTTATTTGCCTTGGTGTTTGCCTGGAACTGGGAACTGGAACTACAGACAGTTGTGAGCTGCCATGTGGGTACTGGGAACTCAACTCCGGTCTTCTGGAAGAGCAGTCAGTGCTCTTAACCACTGAGCCATCTCTCCAGCCTCCCTTTTTTTTTCTTTTTAAAAATGGGAGACAGGAATTTATTTCTAGCATATAATTTTTATGCCTTCAATTTAGCTTAAAAAAGGACTTGTTTTGTTGGTATCAACACCAGCCTCTGGGTTTTATTTTTCACTAGTACATTAATATTCAATAGAATTTTATTAAGGAAATCAGGGCTGAGGAAAGCAGCCACCAGCCGTGGCATCTGTTTTTTGGTATGATAGAGGCTCAAGGGAAAATAATTTGCCCAGAGCCAGAGCAGGCTCTGCATTTCCCACCCACAGGTAGGCTCTGGTTCTCTGTAGACCCAGGGAAATTTCCGGTTTCCACATTTCCCTCAGTCTCCTTCAGAAACACTCATTCCTACCCTCAGGGTCACTATCCCCTTGACAGCCTGAGGAAACCGGAAATGCTGGAATCACCAGGCCATTCTCCTGGTGGGAATGAGTGGATGGGGAGCAAGAGGGTGGTGGATGAGGGTAGAGAAACCAGAGGATGAATGGGGAGGGAATGATGTTAGCTGAAAAATCTGGGATAATAAGAAGCATGTGCCACCATATGTAAGAGCCAAAGCCAGCCTGTAAGCCCCTTTTGCCCAAGGACAAATTAACTTCCTGGAATGCTGGGAAATAACAAGCCCCATGTTTATTCCCCTAAACAAGTTTGTTTGCTCCATCTGCAATGGATGTGCTTGATCACATGTGGGCAGGAAGTATATAAGCAGGTAATATGTCAGGTAATATGCATGCTTGCCCCATTGGACCTGATGGGAAATGAAATGAATTGTGAGGTTTGCCTTTCAAGCTACTGATAACTGTGACTCGGGGTTCCACAGTGGACCTGATCCAACCATCCTGGTTAGTATTTAATTAAAGTGCTTCCTTCAAATTTTGCTCAAAATTCTAGAACTTTGTTTTTGAATCTCAGGACTAACACTTTCTACTAAAGACTAGAGTTAGAGCAAGTGACCTAGAGGGACACTCGGCTCCTGTTCTTGTCTCCTGTGTGCTGCCAGGCAGACACCCCATCGGATAGGTCCTTGTTTATCTTGCTTTCTTTAATTAGTTTGGCATTTGGCCACCGGTGTTTGGGATGGTTTTGGGAAGAGACAGTGTTAAGAAATACAAATTACTTCCTGAATAAGTGGCACAGCCTCTCAGGATCCCCAGATCTCATCCTTTATGTGATGTTTCCAGGGAGAAAAAGTCACTAATGAACATTTGGAATTAATTTTAATGGTGCTCTTCACCGTCTTTACGTCTGAGTATCCTTTTCTCAAGATGGCCACTGCAGGGGGCTGATTGAAAATGCTTCAGGCAGACAGAGGTAGTGTTATATCCCGTGTGCCATCAATTAATTAAACTTTCAACAGGACCCAAGAATAGTTCCAACCTTATTATTCATTTCTTTTCCTTCTTTTTTTCTTTTCAAGAGGCCACTCATGTTTCAGAAGATCTGTGGGTCTACACAACATGGCAATATCTTCCATTTGAGGTATTAAAAATGTAGCAAAAACCCAGCTGTGTAAGTTTAAAATACTTTTCAAACTAAATAGATCAGTACTTTTTTTGGCTATTTTCCTGGTATTATGGTATTTTCCTAATCCATAATTCCAATCAAATTTAGCAGAAAACAGTCATATTTTAACTGGTAGTAAAGGTGTTCATGATATCCTACGATCATAACAAAAGACATTATTTTTAAGCTATCATTTTTAACATCTTTTGTGTTTTCTTTTTGAGGCAAAATGGCCCTGAGCTCCAAAATTCTGTGGAGCTCAGGCTGGCCTTGAACTTGAGGCAATCTCAGCCTTCTGAATGCTCAGATTACAAGCATTAGCCATCATGTCCATATTGAACCACTAAATTTCTTTTTTTGAGTCAGGGTCTCAACATGTAGCTTTGGCTGACCTCGAATTCACTATGTAGACCAGGCTGGACTTGAACTCACAGAAACCTGCCGGCCTCTGCCTCCTAAGTGTTGGGACTAAATGTGTGCACCACTAAGCCTAGCAATTTTTTTTTGTTGTTTGTTTTGTTTTGTTTTTTTGAGACAGGGTTTCTCTGTGTATCCCTGGCTGTCCTAGAACTTAATCTGTAGACCAGGCTAGCCTCAAATTTACAGAGATCCACCTGCCTCTGCCTTCTTTGTGCTGGGATCAAAGGCATGCGCCACCACTACCAAGTCTCCTGATAATTTTTTTATTTGGTTGAACTACTGATTGTGTAATGAGTTTCCAACTGTGTGGTAGGGTTAAAACACACATAAATCTACTTTTTTAAACTTATTTTCTTCTTTACTCATTTACTTTTATGTGCATGGGTGTTTTGTCTGCAGATACATCATGTGTGTTCCTGGTGCCCACAGATACCTGAAGAGGATGTTGACTCCCTTGGGACTGGAGTTTTAGCTAAGTTGATCATTATCCTCATGAAAAGTGTTAAGGAGTCTGAGCAGTCTATGTTGCCTGAATCCTAATTGGTCTTATAATAAAAACCAAGAGCCAGATATAGGGGTAAATGCTGAAAGATCAGAGAGAAACAAGCCACAGCCACTTCTCACTTCAACAACTCCTCAGCCTAAAGGGGAATCCTCAGACTGAATGCCTTGAGCCCTCAGAAAGGGGCTGAACTCCTATGTTCTCCCACTTTATATTCCTCTTTCTGCCAGTCATACCACTTCCTAGTGCTGGGATTAAAAGAGTGTGTGCCTCCCAAGTACTGGAAGAGCAAATACTGTGAGATCCCAAGTGCTGGGATTTAAGGTGTGTGCCTGTTTCCAAGTGCTGGGATTTAAGCTGTGTGCCTGACTCTGTTTCTCTTTTAGACTGTATTAATCTTCTTGTATAGCCAGGGTGACTTTGAGCTCACAGAGAGGTTTCTACCTCTCAAGTGTTAGGGATTAAAGGTGCATGACACACCATTGCCTGGCCTCTAGGGCTAACTGCCCGGTTCTGTGGCTGGCCCGGCCCTCTGATCTTCAGGCAAGCTTTATTTGTTAGAGCATAAACAAAATATCAATATGGTGATATTTTTTTTAAGCCCTCACAGCTACTAGAAGCCAAGGTGTGTGAGCAGCTCTGGGAATGGGGAACTGCCTTACCTTGCGCGTCAGCCTCCTCTTGATTTCACGCTTCTCCTCCTGTTCTTCCTGTTCATTTCGAGCTGAAAATGTATGGAAGATGCTCCTGATTACAGTGCATGGTGTCACCCACACCCAGGTGTACCCTCTGAGCTTTTGCAGGCTCTAATTCAAGCCCTTGGGCCCTATTCTCTGGCTATCCTTATGCCTGAAGGGACTTGTCTTCATCTTCCTGCATCCTTTCAAATTGGTGGACCTTTTCTTACATCGTGTTTTCTTTATGTCTGTTTGGAGCCCAGGCAGGGAGCCCAGCCTGGTAGGGCAATGTGACTATAAGCCAAAAAGTGTGTAGGAGAATGAGGGAGCACTCCTGCTAGTGATGAGCATTTGATGTGTAGGAGAATGTGGGAGCACTCCTGCTCGTGATGAGCATTTGGGGAGAATCAGGATGCCTTCCTTGAGAAAGGTGTAAACCTCATGTCTCTCAGAGGCTGAAAGGGCTCATTGTGTGTGGCCCTAGTGCCCAGAGTCCTGCAGGGCAGGAGAGGAGACATGCCTCCACCTGCTGCAGGGATGGCATGGGACAGAGTCAACAGCAACCTCAAAGCTGCTCTTACTGACTTCAGATCCTTCAACTTGCACAAGCCCTGATTTAATTAATTCTTTAAATCTCCCAAGAAGTCCATAGAACCTTTGTGAGACCAGGATGTGGAATCTAATATAGTATTTGGATTTGGATTTGGAAGCAGTGTCTTAGGAATGCACTTTAGAGGCTAAACATTCCCAGATTAGTATATGGAAAACTGATTTATGAGTTTAAAGAGCTATGGGAAGCTAGTAGGAAGAAAGACAGAGAACTTGAGCCTTTCCTCTGTCTTAACTAATTGAATGGCCACAAGCAGACCATTATTTACCTTCTAGGCCTTGGAAGGGCTCCATGGTCTCTGTGGAAGCATATTTATTAACATGGTACCACCTGACTTGGAAAATGCCATGAACTCCAGCTGGTGTCACAGAAAGTGTGAGATCCTCCACCGTGGGGTTAGGAGAATACCAGCAAAATGAAACTGGGTTGATTTGGGCACAGTGTCCATTAAGCTCACATGGGATACCTGTGTTCTCATTTTGTATTTGTGGTTGCCAACTCATGTTTCTGCATCTTTATTATTTTGTTATCATGGTCCATGGTTATAATTCAGTTGTGGCATCTAAAGGTCTCAGTATAGGGTAGGTCTTTCAAAGAAAGAAATTCCAGTGCATAGAAATTAAGGTAGGGAGCATGTAATTAATAGTCCAGCTTTTCCCACTTGTTATCCTAGGAAGTCAGCAACAGACAGTTATAGCCAGCTGGACAAAGGGGATGACACCTTTTTCTGGCAACAAATGGTAGCAATTTAGAGTAGGACTAAAGGCCCTGAGTGACTCCCCAGCAGTATGATTAGGACCTCATATGGGACTGCACAGAAAATACCCATTTCCCCTGTGGAACGGGCCATGAGAGCCGCCACAGTGCCAGTACCTACCATCAATGCCCCTTCCTTTGGACTTAATGACTCTATTTCCTTTCCAGAGTCTTCTTAAACACACACACACACACACACACACACACGCACGCACACGCACACGCACACGCACACGCACACGCACACGCATTTCTTAGCTAAAAACCTGCAGTAGCCATTACTGTCTTAGTATGAATTAACCCATCACAGATAAATTGGGACACAGACAGCAAGACCCAGAAGAAAAGAAACCCAAAGACCAGCATTTAAAAAAATGTAAATTAAAATCTGGGAAACCAGCCAGCTGTTAACATCTTAGTATAAATCAATCAATCTAGACTCAGTTTGTAGGAAGATCCCAGGCAGCTAGCTGTACTTGCGGTGGGGAGGAAGGATAGAAGGAAAGTAGCGTTGAAGTCTGAATTCCATTTAGCTCGAGGGCACCATCTTGAAACTTAGAGAGCAGGTAGGCTACCACTCTGGGTTTCCAAATGGAGTCACGAAAGCCCCAGGGAATGAAGCCACCAGCCACATCTGACACAGCTCACCACTCAAACAGTTCAGACCTCTGCTTTTTCCTGCTGTCACAACTTGCTTGAGGCTGGTCCTCCTTCTCATTACTGGGTCTGACCTCACTCCTGACCTACAGGCCCCTTCCGAGCCATGATGGTGGGTGTTCTGTACCAGAGATGATACAGCACAGGGGCCTTCATCTCTTAAGTAGATTCTTAGGCCCTCAGAAGTGCAGGTCATAAACTACCACCTATGGTGTCCATATCATTAGCGCCAAAGCCATTTACAAACCCAGTGTCATGAATTCTCAGGCAGAGGATGCCAAGGCAATCCCACTAGGCAACTGAGAAAAGAGGCCACTAAAGTCTGGTGATGTCATCGTCATAGTGCCCACTACTCAGAGTTCATTATGTGCTCAGATGCACATGGGGCCTCACTGGCTACTAAACAAAGTGAGGGCCTGCTTACAATGCTGTGCAGGGTTGCAGGGTTGGGGTGCTGACCAAGCCCAGTTTCTGGCACTTCACATATCCCAGATTCTCTCCCAGTTTAAAGCCCAGAAGATCAGTTTTAGAACTGATTATTTGGGGATGTTATCAAATACCTTTTGGCATTTCTTATATAATAATTGAGTATGGAGTGGGGTAACACATGCAATCCCAGTGCCTGGGAGGTGGAAAAGGGGGGCTCAGGGGTTCAAAGTCATCCTTGGATATATACCAAGTTTAAGACCAGCCTGGGGTTATAGGAGACAAACAAAAAACTAAAACTAGAAGAGCAAAGCTCCCTCCCTCCAACAAGAACAAGACCAACAAGAATTTAGATTAAATAATAAATACAGAAGACAAATTCTGAAAGACAAAGGACCAATATGCAGAGAAAACAGGTCCATCTCTGAGAGATTTGGAAATCAAGAGATTATCAATCTGTTTTAATTTGGTTAAGTATAGCCTGAATTTGGAGCTATTTGCCAGGAAAAGGCAGAAGGAATTTTGATAAAAACAAAACAAATCACAGATTCCCCTTTAGTCTCTCTGGGCTGGTTAGACTCAAGGAAGCAACAGTAAAACAGAAAACTATCAAACAAACAAAAAAACAAACAACAAAAATCAGTGCCCCGCTTATGATGTTCTCGGATCTGGGCCAGCCAGAAGTGGGTGTCAGATGTGAGCCCAGGGATCCTCTCCCTGAGTCTTGCTGCCACTGAGGGAAATGTAGTTACAGAAACCCAAGCAAGGTCGGGCAGTGTGCAGGTCTTGGTGTTTGGGTTTCAGAGTGCAGGACAGCTGAAATGGAGGAAGTTTTTAATCTGATTTCTGATTTGAGGAATCAAGCGCACTCTACTCTACTTTTCCATTCTCAGCAACAAAGGAAACTTTATAATGGACCAGATGTCTTCATGGGGCAAAAAGGAAACCTCTTAAGGGCCAATACTTCCCCAAATGTAGCCATCTCTGACAGTTCTATGCTGTCTGCTGTACAGCAGAATACCTTTAGAAACTTTTGTTTTGAGACAGGGTCTTGCTGTGTAGCCTAGGCTGACCTCAACTCACAGTCTGCCAATTTTGTGCACAGTCTTCAAGTGCTGGGATTACAGGTATTTGTCACCGTATTCTGGCAAATTTAGAAACTTTGAAAGGTGCTCACTGGTTTAAAAATAGGGCTGGTGAGATGGTTCAGTGTATAAAGGTGCTTGTCACTGAGTCTGACAGCCCCAGTTTGATCCCCTGGACTCACTTGATGGGGGGAGAGAATAACTCCTGAAAACTGTCCTCGCCACCCCCACATGAATGCCATCCCCACCAATTAAATGAATGCAAGAGAAAAAATTCTACACACAAATCCCTAGAGACCTCCTGTTCTGCAAGACTTACTCTAGACCCAGGAAAACTGGGCCTGAGCACAGACTGCTCTGAGCTTGGGAGGGTAATAGTTGCCTTGGAGAAGAGATGCAGGACTCTGAGACAGGCAAGCAGATGGGCACCTACAGGGGCCACAGAGGCCTGTCAACCACCATCCAACACAAAATGCAACATCCTCCCTCAGCAAATCTCTGAATGCTGGCCAGGTCACAAGACCATTGGGAGGGATAGAAAAGTGCAATCAGAAACAACATTATTTAAGTGGAAATATCCAGTCACTTAGAGCAAAGTCTCACGTGATGTGATGTGTGTGTATGCATGCCTATAAGATACTTCTTAATTTCTAATTTTTTTTCTTTCCTGGAGAGAAATTAGAATGGCTTTTGGAGGCTAGGAAAAAAGAATCACAGATTAAAGTAAGCACATTTGTTGGTTGTGTTGAGGAACCTGTGGGTAAGGATGACATCAAGGGTCTGGTGGGTGTGCTTTGATTTATAAAAATTACTGAATATCTTCTGCTAAACTGCTAAATTGTTTTAGTCCCAAGTGGATTCTCTGTACAAATTCAAATACATTCTGTGTCCTGAGCTGAACAAGGGGCCCATTTTTTCCCTGTTCACAGCCAGCTTTCCGTGAATGAGAGCGTCATGCAAGCATGTCACTGGCTAGACCAGTCTCAGGAGGACAGGACGAATGTTCACTTGGCAGTGCTTTCTCCCACTGCGGAGCTGGTGCCCAGGGGGCTGGGTTCATTTCCAGCCCTCACATTCAGATCTCCCTTACACTAGCCATCAAAGCCTCAGTCACTGGTTTACACCAGTTTGGGTATAAGCATGACCCTGCTTCTCCTTAAAGTCACCTTTTTGCCGGTAAGTACCTCAGATTGATTTTCAGTTTCTCTCTCTTAGCTCAGGGTGGGCTCTGGCGTCAGCCTGGGAGTCATAACCCAAAGGTTAGTGGCATAAATCACCCCCAACTTTGCTGAAGCAATCTTGGTTTCTATGAGTTCTCCTGCAAGAGAGGTTTTTAGGGCTTCTATGGGTCCCCCAGAGATACATGGTAGGCCATTATACAGTCACCAGGAAGGCTGCCCTGAGTGTCTGGTCACTCTAGGTTAGTCAACTTACGCTTCAGAATGTTCCTCTGCTCCAGTTCCTCTGCGGTGGGTCTCTGGCTCAGCCGCCTACGAAAAAAATCCAGGAAAATTTTTTGAACCATGTCATATCCTTCTGGGGTTGGTGATTTCTACGGCCCCAACAGATACATGAGGCAGAGTCAGCAGCTGGAGTCCTCTGTCCATCCTGTGCTCTGAGACACTGACTCCCTGCCAGTGCCTCCTCGGTTCCTCAATTTCAAGCCCAGGAAGGGCACCCTGCGTTAGGTCACGCACAGCCGCCCTCCCTCTCTCTGCAGGCCCCTCCCCAGTTCTGCTCGTCCAGTGCCCCCAGGCCAGGAGACCGAAACTTAGCCAGGCCTTTCCTCTTCACAGAAGTCCCTTTCTTTCCATGTAGCCTCTTAACTGCAGGGCTCTGTGGCCTTTTGCCTTTCTCTCTCTCTCTCTCTCTCTCTCTCTCTCTCTGCCTCCAGGCTAATGCTTGCTTCTTGCTACCTTTGTGCACACCCAGAACTCAGAGGCTCGTGGCCTGGAGGACATGCAAGAGAAGCTGTCTGTCTGCAGAGAACAATGGCTACTCTCCTTCCTGTCTCCACCCATCTCCACCAGAGCCTTATTAGACATAGAATGCCAGATGAACAGGCACAGAAATGACTCTTATTACTGGGTGCATAATTAAGTCATAGAGAATGCGGCATCATAGCAGGGGCAGGAGCTTCTGGTGGTGTGGTGTGGAGACGGAGGGACAGACATGGATGACAGAAGATACAGGAGAAATAGGAGAACCACATACTCAGACACCTACAGAAAACGCCAGGGGAGTATAGATACCACCCAGAGTGGACCTGGTTGGGACAGGGCCATTTTTGTTTTTCAAGCTTTTGGGAGCCATTGGACAACCCTGAAGTTATTCAGCATATCTGCTTCACCAACGAGGTATTGAAAAGGTGTGTGTGAGGGATGGACTATTGTGGAAGGAATTCTAGGCTCCTCAGAGTCTTCTGCTGGGACACACTGGGGAAAGGCTCACTTCCTAATTGTAAAGCTGTAGTCACTTCCCAAATTTCTGAAACTCAGGTCTGTTACTGCATGAATCCTAACTGGTCTTAAAACAAAAACCCAGAGTCAGATATTGGGTTAAATACTGAAAGATCAGAGAAACAGAGGAATAAGCCACAGCCACTTCTCACCTCAACAGCTTCTCAGCTGAAAGGGGAAGATCCTGTCTTCAGGAATCTTCAGAATGAGTGCCTCTCTAGCTGAATGCTTCTAAGATCCTGTCTCCACCACCTTCTATTTCTGTCTGTCTCCACCTTCCTAGAGCTGGGATTAAAGGTATGTGCCTCTCAAGTATTGAGATTAAAGTTGTAAATCATCACTGCCTGGCTCTGTTTCTTTTTTAAACTGGATTAATCTGAGTAGTCTAGGGTAGCCTTGAACTTACAGGTATATGACATCACTGCCTGGCCTCCATAACTAATTCTGTGTCTGGCTCTGCCCTCTGATCTTCAGACTAGCTTTATTTGTTGGAGCATACACACACAAAAAAACAAAATCACTAAAATCCATAGTTGGAGAGCTGTTTACAGCATGGAAGTCTTAAGAGAGACCCAGGATGTAACCAAGTTTTCTGGATCAAGATGGAGTTGCTTTGGATCTTGCCCTAGCAACAAGTCAACCAATTAAATAAATCAGGCTGGATGCTATGAAGATGCAAAAATCACAACCTCATACAAAGGTACCACAGATATCTATAAGGGCATCTGCCCAACTTTATACTCAATGTTAGAACACTCAACTTTGCTATTTATTCTTGCATTGGCTAAAGCTTCTTATTTTAAAGTATATTAAGCAGTTCTCACTTTGCCTTTAAAATCTTTCCGCTGCCTCAGTTTCCTTGAATTCTCATAGTTTACTATGGCACCCATGTTTTCATGGCAATCTTCTGGTATTCCCAAATAAATAACATTATTATTTGGTGACCTCTGATTGTTATTTAGCTTGACAAGTGAAATATAAAATCTGTGGAGCCTCCAAGTATAACTATTTCAAATTCAAGTCTGGTTATCAGTGAAACAGACAGCACCTTGAAATGGTTGGAAACTGTATTCCAACTGTTTTAAAGTTTGTAAGAACAATTTCATATCTACTATCCCCTTTGCTCTGTAAAACATCTCTGTAACATACTATGAAAGAGATATGGTCTTTGATCTGAGTTCCTACCAAGGAGTACCTGAATTCTCTGGATCTTTGCTATTCCAAATGAGTCCCTTCAGATCACAGCTGACTTTATGCTAATGAGATGAGCTAGTGTGGGACCCTAGGTAGCCTCTGGAGGGGGCTGGCCACCAGGAAGATCATGTGACCCAGGGCTTGAAGCTCAGGAAAACTTAACGATGAGATCTGATGAGCTTCCAGGGTGCTGAGCTCCTGAAGGAACTTTCCAATCCTTTCCCCTGCCCACCTCTCCATCTAGCTGCTCATACTATATTTTTCTTTTCATTACAAACTGATTGATATAAGAATGGTGTATCCAAGTTCTGTAAGCCACTTTAGCAAATTCATCAAATACACACACTAAATAAATCAAATGTAATTAGAGACACTATTTTACTTTTCAAGAATTACCTCAAATAAAGTTAAAAACAACAGATGAACTGTAGTTACTTAAGGCCAAAATGTTGTGACCTTGTGTTTAATGCTGACAACATTTCTTTTTTACCCTTAAATCTGAACGGTGCACATTGTAAAGCCCCCCTCACAGTTTCATTTACAAATAGAAATTTCTTAAAGAGAAATAAGTACACCAGTTCATATTTTTATGCTTAATTTTTAAACTGTGCTCAATCTTTTGATTAACTGTAAATTCCTTTTTCTTGAAACCCCCAGGATTGTAATCATAGCCCTTAGAGGCTGTAGTGGGACTATGTTCTGGTACCTTGTCCCTTCTACTGGTTTAATAAAAAGCTGATTGGCCAGAAGGTAGACAGGAAGTGTGGGCAGGGCTACCAGACTAAGACAACTCTGGGAATAGGAAGATGCCAGATGAGACACCAGCAGATGCACAGGAAAGAAGTTGAAATGCTGCTCTAAGGAAAGGTACCGAGCTGCATGGCTGAACGAGGTAAGAACCCTGAGTTAGTTTAAGAGTAAAGAGTTAGCAAGTCATATGCCTGGGCCCCAGGTCAATCAGCAAGCAGTGTTAATTAATATAAGTGTCTGTGTGATTCTGTGGGACTGTGGATCTGTGGGTCTGGACCATGGGCAGGACAGCCCAGAAACATATTATTACAGGAGACACTTCTTTTTTTATTCTCTCTCCATTCATTGTTCTTCTCTCTTCTCCTCACCCTGCCCCGCCCTCACACACTCAGGAGTATGTACAGTTAAATCTAACATGTGTGATCTCTAATATCTACTTAATAAACACACTGACTGGCTTAGCTGTACCCTTGCTCATCCTGAAATTCTTTCCTGTGTGTTCAAGAACTAGCTTCATGGAGTGGAGGCCTCTGAGGAGGAATCTCTCTGGCTGAATTACTCCAGTAGTACCCCTGACAGATATGAGCCACACACTGGGAGACATAAATAAAGCCGCAGCCTCATCCTTTTCTTAGAGGCTTTTTTTTTCCCCTACAACAATACCATCACCCCCGAATGTCTTACTCTTGTCAAGACTGGTTCTCAGCAGTGGGTGCTGTGTTTATAACAGTGACAGTTTCATTTTGACTGTCAGTTTACCAAGTTCTAGGCCCAGGAGACAAGCTCTGGACATGCTAGTAGAAGTATTGTATAGATTGGATTAGCCTCTGGGTATGCTTGTGAGAAATTAGCAGATCAGGTTGACTGACTTAGAAGATCCTTCTTAACTGTGTGTGGTATCTCTCCTTGGACTGGGGTCTTGGAATAAATAAAAAGGAGAAAGTGACCTGAGCAAGCAAGTCTCTCTCAGCGTTCTGACTGCAGAGGCACTGTCCCCTCAAACTCCTGCTACCATGAATTTATTCCCTGCCATGATGGACTGTACCTCAAAGCCAAAATAAACACTTCATTCTCTCTACTGATTTTGTCAGAACAGTGAGAGAAGCAGCCAACACAACCACAGCCTTCTTATCCACAGCAGGGCTCTTCCAAGACTGCCAGTGCACAGGAGGAGTAAATAGGTCTGAAATCCACACACTCTGCTCTCCCGCGCATCTATTATATATCTTAATGCATATATTAGGCACTCCAAGGAATTAATAATAATTGCTAATAGAGCAATTGCAACAATGTGCTACAACAAATGTTAAGTGAATATTACCTTCTCTTCTTCTCAAAATGTTTCATTTGACTGTACAGGGCTTGAGGCTGATTTTGGGTAACAGACACTATATGAATTTGAAGAAGTCAAACTATGCACAAAAGGGATTATCAAGCCCAATGGGCAAGACCTCCAGGACTCCTGAGTGCACTGTGTTTTCTTCCCTTAACCCCACTCTGCTGGCACATTCAACTGATTGTATCTAATTTAGAGTCACATTAATTTACAAAAAGAAATTTCCTATCTACATCTGGATATTTATATGGTAGGTGGCTTCAGAGCTAAACTCTCACATGAAATGAGTTATTCCAAACTAAAAACCTTTAGTATGCTTTCAACTGATCTTAAGTAGCTTTGCTATTTTCATACATGTGACCCTGGCTTAGAAAATATCTCTGAGTTACAAAACGGTTTCCACAACTTAGAGGACTTCTTTATGGGCCATGGCTAAATGATTCACACTGATTGAAAACAAAAAACAAAAAATCAAAAAAAAAAAAAAAAAAAAACCCACTGGTTTTCTGCTGATGTGCCTTCATGCTATCAGATGCCAGCAGTGGGCTTCTATTTTCCTTCAAAAATAATTTTTTTAAAATGTCATTGCCTCTTTTTAAAATTTATTTTTATGTGCATTGGTGTTTTGCTTACATGTATGTATGTCTGGGTGAGGGTGTCAGAGCTTGGAGTTAAAGACATGTTTGAGCCATCACGTGGGAGCTGGGAAATGAACTCAGGTTCTCTGTGAGAGCAGTCAATGCTCTTAACCATTGAGTCATCTCTCTCTCCAGCCCCTTCTTTCAAAATTTAAAAGTGAATCTTGTCTTATCAATGAAAGACCATAAGAAACACAATTAAATTAATGAAAAGTTTTCCTGTTGGTATGAAAAGTCTGCAAAACTAAAATAAAACTCAATTTCCTAAGCCCCAAAGAAAATCCCAAATGACAGGAAGATGCTTTAAGTATACATAGGGTAGGAGATAGCATCTTTTTAAGCCAGTCTCCAGAGAGGTGACAAAACACTTGTCCTTGTTGGTTCCCCTAGTTTTACTCCAAAATCAGTTCTGCAGCATGGAGCTCATGAGTATTCCTAGCAGGACATGAGGACCACAGTGTTCATCAGATGCTCACCATTGGGAGAGCTCTGGTGCTCAAGTCTGGATCCCGGAAGCCATGTCTGCATCCCAGCACCAGAGGACCATCACAGAATGTTGAGGGGCAGCTGACTATGTTAGATGTTGATTTATTTCTATATTGTTCTTTATGGTGTTTTTTCTCTTTTCTCTAATCATCTCTTCAGATAAAGGTCAACTTGGGTTTTTGTTTGTGTGTTTGTTTTCCCAAGAAAGGGTTTCTTTGTGAAACAGCCCTGGCTGTCCTGGAACTCACTCTGTAGACCAGGCTGGCCTCGAACTCACAGAGATCCGCCTGCCTTTTCCTCCCAAGTGCTGGGACTTTTTACAAAATTTGTTCTTACTCAATAATCTTGTGATTCACACATCATAAATTGTTTCTTTTGCTTCAGGTATGTTACAGGAACTGTCTGACCATAAACCCATAAACTGTCTGACGTTAGTGTGTACCTTTTCCATAATCATAAAAATGACTGCAAAAATTACACTTTTGTAATCACTTGCTCGCTTGCTGTAGACAGGTTTCCTTGCTTTTAGTTTGGGCTGCTTCATTCTCCTACCAAGGTAGACTGCAAGTTTGGCCTGGTCATAAATAAAGCCTTTTACCTTGCAACATCTTGGTGTTGGCCACTGGCTTTTGATACAACATTTTCAGTCAAGTGGAAAAAAGAAATGCAAAGGAAGCCGAGAAGAGTGCAGAGGCAAGGTCCTCCCTCCCAAGATAGAAGCAGAGGCCAGGTCCTCCCTCCCAAGACAGAAGCAGAGGCCAGGTCCTCCTCCCTCCCAAGATAGAAGCAGAGGCAAGGTCCTCCCTCCCAAGACAGAAGCAGAGGCCAGGTCCTCCCTCCCAAGATAGAAGCAGAGGCAAGGTCCTCCCTCCCAAGATAGAAGTAACAGCATTTTCTAATGCTGCTACTTTATTATAGTAATGAGAAGGACTTTACTTAGCTCAACAGTTTTAAAGGCTGAAAGCACAGGTTACATGATTCCACAGGAATGATGGACAAGATCAAATGTAGAATCAGAAAGCTGGAGAAAGCTAAAGGCTGGAACTGCTCTTTTTGAAACAACTCAATCTGTGGGAGCCGATTACAGTCCCAGGAGCATTTAAGTCTCTAAACCTGGGTCCTAATGACCTAATCACCACCTTTCACTAGGCCTCAGCTCTCAAAACTTCCACCAGCCCCCAACACAGCCACATGGAGCTTCTAGCACACAGACCATGCTTTTGGGGACAGAGTCGAGTCATATCCAACTCAGCAATGGGAGACTGAGCAAGGGGAGATAGTAGTGGGCTCAGGGAGAAATGCTACATCCCATCTCCTTCCTTCATGGGTTTCAAGAGGGCTGAGGCATTTTTTACCTGGTCTTGGTCAACACTAACTCCTAAGAGAGCATGACAGACATGATTTACTCACTTAACTATTTGACATAGTTCTGTCCATCCTAATGTTGCCACATAACCCTTGATTTCACGAAACATGCCAGATTTCAACTTCTGTCCATATTCTGAAGATGCCCCTGTCACACTTCTAAATTCCTGACCTCTTCTGATTGTCTTCTTGTACTATAGAAGAGCATTTAAAGAGCACCCAAAGGATAATTCACACCCATCCTCTCTGGATAAATTGCTTCCCAAATAGTCTTACATACTATCTCCAGGGAACTACCCACCCAGAATCACTCTCTCTGAACTTCACCTGTAGTGGCCTTGTTTACTTTTGTTAGGACTTGGATCTCAGGCTGTATATAAATTATATAGATGTTTATTTAGCTCACAGTTCTGGGGTATCATATCAGCAGGATCTGCTGAGGGCCTTTTTGCTGGATCATGGCTTATGTGCAAGTCAGAGCAATCTGCTAACATCGTCTTTCTCTTCTTATGAAGTCACTTAAACCCTCATGAGAACCCCACTCTCATGGCCTCATCTGATTTTAATTACTGCCAAAGGCGCCATCTCCAAATGCCTTTACCATGTGACTTTGAGGATTCATTTTTGGCATGAGTTTTGGAGGGGATAAATACCTGGATGAAAAGAATAGATGGTCAAATACCAAACCTCCACCTTACATCTCTCTTTTGACCTTACCAACCCCAGAAAGCAGCCCACCAGCATCTCTTCTGGTTGTATTAGCTGCTTTGCTCTTCCTTAGCCCAGATGTAATGGTTCTCCTCAGGATCACTGATTACTTTATTCTCTGCTTGAAGGCTATGGCTGCTTCCCCAGTGTCCACAGGACAGTGTTAAAATGAAGTTCTGTAAGATTTGCATGATCTGTCCACTGGCCAAAATTCTCCCTTTCCCATCCTTACGTATAGCTACCGTCTTGGCTCTTTTCAGAACTCCCTTTCTTACGACAACCTTCTTTCCATGTCTCCTTGCCTGTATAATTAACAATGATCCCTAAAGTAAACCTTAAGCAGTACCACATGCTCACTATGCTTCTGACTAGGACATCTCTATCATGTCTTGCATGTGCTGCTGGCTATTATTTCCCATCATTGCCTGTCTTATCCTCTGGTCCCTGGAGTCTAATCTCTGTATGCCAGGGGTTGATGTGCATTATTTACCTCAGTGAATAGGCACAGGAGATGAGTTGCTTCTCAGGAGCTCCCCCCTACCTCCCACCAGAACCCTGTGCTTACTGTTTTGTGGCTGCTTGGAACTTAAAATACACATGAATGCATACATAAGTACATACACTCTTATATTTAATGCAAAGGATCAAATCCAGAGCCTTGTGGATGTTAGTCATGAGACTGAGCTACTCCTCTAGTCTCTAATCATTTTATTTGTACATTTTAATATTTTTATGAGTATAAGCATTTTGTCTGGAAGTGTGTGATCCATCTACATGCAGTGCCCATGGTGGTCAGAAGAGAGCATCAGGCATCAGAACCTCTGGATTGGAGTTAATAAGTTCCAATAAGCCATCACGAGGATGCTGGAAACCAAACCAGGTTCTCTGCAAGACCAGTCACTGCTCTTAACTGTGGAGCTATCCTTTAGCCCTCCAGCCCCTCATTTTAAAAGATTATTCACCATGGCATCTGTGAAGCCTGAAGTCCACAACTAGAGACAACTTATGAGTTACCTGAAGGATGCTGTTCCACGACCATCCCACATCTTAACTTTTCCTTTTCTCCAGTGCTTTCCATAGGATGAACAGATGAACTCTTCTTTAGAAATGAAACAGAAAAAGCAACCACCACAGAAGCTGTCCTACACCCCCTCTTCCATCTCCTACTACCTGCCTGCTCTTGGCTGCCAGAGGCCTCCTGAAAAGGTGGTCCAGACTTGATGCCACCACAATCCATCCATGGCTCAGCTTCAGTCTGTTGTATGATATTTTGTTGTGTTCTGACAGATAAAGCTTGCCAGGAGATCAGAGGGCAGAGCTAGCCAGTGTTAACCATAGAGGCCAGATGGTGGCACACACCTTTAATCTCAGCACTTGGGAGGGTCATGTCTTTGATTCCAGCGCACTCAGCAGGTGGAGACAGGATCTCTGCCCCATTCAGCCAGAGGATCCGGAGGGGTAAGAAGTCACTGGTGGCTGCTCCTTTGCTTCTCTGATCTTTCAGGTTATTACCCCAATGTCTGACTTTTGGTTTTTATTGATAAGACTAATTAATAATTAAGCTACTATTTCACCAGCCCATAACCCTCTACTATGCTGGACCTCAATGAGAGTGATTTTACCTGCCACAGCACACTTTTGAAGTTATTTCTGATTTCCATGATTAATAGCTGCTTGTGGTATCTAGTAGGGGAAGGCCAGACAGATGCTAAGTATCCCATAATGCCCAAGTAAGCCTACCCACAAAGATCCAGTCTAAAGCATGGCCCTACCAATGCTGAAAAGTCCTGTTCTTTGGCAGATCTTCTTGACTGGATGCAGGGATCTTAAAAATGTGGCAACAGTTTCTGAACATGCCACGATTAGAACTAGATTGAAAATAAAATGTGTAGCTGGGTGTGGTAGCACATGCCTTTAATCTCATACTCAGGAGGCAGATAGATCTCTGAGTTTGAGGTCACTCTTGTCCAGATGGCTAGGGCTACACAGAGAAAACATGTCTTGAAAGAAAAAAAGAAAAAGAAAATCAAATGTATAATGAACATGAGGTGTCTCAGGCAGTGTTCACACCTGTTGATTCTATATCATCACTGAAGCCTTGCCTTTGAACACACAAGATGCACATGTCACACTGTGCACCTTGCCATACCTCTCAATATCAACAAGCACTGCCTGAAACACTTCATCTTAGAATAAGGATCATAGCATGCCATGAGCTGCAGTGACTTTTGTAATACATATGAAAATATTTTTGCTCTTATAGAAACATAGTGTTTCCTTGCATACAGTATAAATTTCAATATTTCCCATCACCATTTTTTAGCATGTAAATATCAAATCATTGTATCTCTGGATTCTATTGTATCAGATAGGTAAGTACACCCATCTCATTAGCATGAAAATTTGCTTTTTAAAAAATAATTAGTAAATTATATGCCCACTGAAGGATTGTTTTGAAATGTAATTCCTTATGATTATCATTACATGATTTGTATGCTAATTTCATATACTAATATACCCAGGGTTGCATACAAATTTCTTGGGTAGAAAGGAGTCAAGAGGAATGCCCTTGAGAAATCGATCCTACTCCATCGAATCAGCTTATTGATGACTTCATTGCCTCATTCTGTGGGCCTTTCTCTGTCACGTGACACCTCTGACCAGAGGCTCCTATAGTTAACCTTCTTCCCCTGGCTTTCAGAAGATTCCTGCTCTTCCCTGGGTTGCAGGCATGATGGACCTTCCTCTTCAGGGGCAGAAGTTTGTACATCTGTGAGCTGCTTCGGTTTCCTACTCATCAGGGACAGAACCCAGGTAGGCAGCTGTTCCTCCCCAAGCCTTAATCTGTCCACCTCTGCAAGATGTAGCATGGCATTCTCTCAGTACCAGTCTTTATGAGAATTCTGAAAATTTGGTACTGAGAATGGGTGGGAAAGGAGAGAGGTTGGGTAAGAGTGTTGCCTTCTGCCGCTAACAGCTTTCCATGGGCTGATATTGCATTAAAGATCGAAGCAAACTCATTCCAACTATGCCCTGCAACCCTAGGGTACGGTGGCCCTAATGCCCCGTCTGTCATTCCTTCCTAGTCCACTGTGTGAGATAACCTGCTCACACATCCAAGGATTTGGAAACCTGAGATTTCTCTGACCCATCGAACAGAACAAAAAGTTCCTCTGTTGTGCCACTAGTTTTAAAGATAGCCTTAGACCTTCTGCTGAGAGTTTCCAGGAGAACCTTGCATAGTGACCTCCTCAATGACACAGACAGCATCTTATTTATGTGTTCACAGCATTAGGCATAGACCCTGGCTTACATATGGATGCAGCAGAATTTTGAAGATGATAGAAATCATTAATATCTAAGCTCTGGGGATGTGCTTACAGGGATGAATATGAACTCTGGGTTTGTATGGGAGCCCGTCTTGGTGCAAAAGGGTTATTCTGAGAAGGCCCATTCCCTTTTGCCTTTTCTCTCAGCAAATGAGGTGAACGTCTACCTTATTTATCACCATCGTTATTTCTAGTGTATGTGTGATATGTGTGCATGAGTGCATGGGTGTGCTTTGGCACACGAGTGCAGGATAGAGGTCAGCTATCAGGCCTTGGCTCTCTTCTTGCACTCTGGGCTCCAGGGATTGGAGTCAGATTGCCTGTCGTTGCACAGCAGGTGCCTTTACACACTGGCCCATCTTCCCGGCTTAGCGCAGTAACTCTTACTACCGTTGCTCCTCACAGCTAATGCTGTCATTTCAGTTTTCTCTCATATTGCCATTCTCTCAAGCTATGAACAATTAACCTGGCTACCAGCAAGAAGGAGGGCAGTTGTGAAATGGACAGGTACCATGCTGCCTCACCTGCACCCATCACTCACCACCATCAGCTGGGACACAAGCCAGTCAGTTATGTCCTTGACTATAGTTTCCACATCCGAGTGTCTACCTAAGGCAACATGGAGGCTACCTGCTGTGTAGGATGCTGGGAGGACCAAAAGAGATGGCGTATGAAAGACTCCTAACAAATAAACATAAAGCACCAAGTATTTTTGGTAACTAGGAAAAAGGTTCCTCACTTGAAGAGATTAAATAGGTTACAGTTAAGAGAGTATTTTTGGATTTCTGTCCTGGGAGCCATGACCCCAGTATGAGGGCCCTATATTGTACTCTGGGACAATAACCAGGAGAGACACTGTAGTAATGTCAATGGTATTGAGTGGAAAGTTGTTCTGGAATACATAGAGCTGCATATGCTTCTAGGCATCAGACGCATGAAAAACAAAACAGGACAGTGAGAAAGCTTGACAGCCTGTACAGTGGATGCTTCCAGTGTTATTAGAGCCACTAGATAGCACCTCATATCAAGAGGTAGGCAGGTGTTATCATTAAGACACAAAGTTCCATATAGAACACATTCATTTAAGCAAGGCTGTTCTTTGGTTTGGTTTGGTTTTTGAGACAGGTCTCTCTATGAATCCTTGACTGTCCTGAAACTTTCTGTGTAGACCACGGTAGCCTTGGACTTGCAGAGATTCACCTACCTCTACCTCCTGAATGCTGGGATTAAAAGTATGCACTACCCTACCTGAGGTAATAAAGCTATTATTAACACAGTCAGTCAAGATGAAGTTTCTATTTAAATGTATTTCCAACATATCTGGTATGAAGACTAGAAGGGCCCATCCACTCTGAACCAGTTTTGAGTATATTTTCAATAAGTCATTTTTGTGTCCTTCAAATGAACTTTTTTGGAGAACCATCTATTTACTATTTTATGCTTATGTATAATTGAACATGCAGATGATTAAAATCAGATGCATTATGGGAAAACCTTGTGCAGAAGGAAAATGAATATATTACCTAATCTATCAATTAAAACAGAGATACACTCAAACTATGCCCCTTAGGAATAAGCTCCTCTTTTAACCCAGGCTGCTACCTAGGGCCCCAGAGTGCCCTCACTCATGTGGCTGCAGTCCCTCTTGACAGGGTACCGCTTCTTCTCTGTAAAACTGCTTTGCTCCCAAGGCCACCTTGACACTTCTGCACATCTATGTGGCTCCTTGTCTTTGATTCTTTGGAACTAGAAACACCCAGTATAGCCCCTGGCCATTGTAACAGTTTGGGTTTCATGATTTTGCACTTTCTTAGAATGAAGCATGAAGTCTCATTTCTCTCCTCTCCTGATCCTTGAATCCATAATTTTAACTTTTATTTTCAATGAAATAACCCCTCTGCCCCAAAGGCCAAAACAAACAGCTATTAACCTCTAACTGCTTTCCTGTGGCCTGATGCTACTTTAGAAAACACATTACATATATATGTTATTTGACAAAAGACTCCATTTTCCAAATTTTTGAGGGAGGGGCATGAGAGCTTTCAGGAATGTCTATCAGTTTGAATTTGCATTCTGCATCCTTTGAAGGTGTACTTCTCAGCCAAGCATGGTGGCACATGCTTATAATCTAGCACCCGGGAGCCTGAGCTCCCAATGACTTATGAGTATAAAGCCTGCTTAGGCTACATAGTGGCACCTTGTTTCAAAACCAAGTCTAACTCAACCAACTTTCTTAATTCTAAGAATCTAAGGGTAGATAGAGTGTTAATGATAGATGTTAGATCTATAGATAACATAGATGTTAATGGCCTATGTACTTACAACTGGAGAGGACCTGATCATATGGGGAAAGAAAATAAAAGGAAAAATAGAAAAATAAAGCTGGGAGTGCTGGGGCATCCTTAGCTACATAGTGAGTTTGTGGCTAGCCTGGCCTGTGGGGATTCTGTCCTTAAACCAAAATGAAACAAAAAAGGGAACCAGAAGAATGTTTTGGAAGCTTTCAGACAGACTTCATTCATAAAGAAAATGTAAGTGACATGTACGAAGATACTATAATAAAACTCATTACTTTGTCTATTTATTTTAAAATGAATAAAAACAAGAAGAGAAACTGTAAGAGAGATAATACATGAATTCTATTTGGTATTATAATAAAAACCCAGAGCTAGATATTGGGGGAGAAGCTGAAATACGAAAGAAAAAGAAAGAGAGAGAGAGAGAGAGAGAGAGAGAGAGAGAGAGAGAGAGAGAGAGAAAGAGAAAGAGAGAGACCGACCGAGAGAGAGACTGACCACAACCACTTCTCACCCAGCCAACTCCTCAGGTCTGTCTCCACAAATCCTCCAACTCCAAATCTCTCAGTCCTCAGCCAGAAAGGGAAATCCCAGCTGAACTCCTTCTTCCTGTCTTTCTACTCAGCTATCTCACTTCCTCTTCAATTTTCTTAGAGTTAGGATTAAAGGTGTGTGCCGCCACCACCTGGCTCTGTTAAGCCTTGAACTCACAGAGATCCATCTGGATCTCTGCCTCCAAGTAATGGGATTAAAGGGATGGGTCACCACTCCCTGACCTTCAGGGATTGGCTCTGTCCTCTGATATTTCAGACTATTTTTTATTAAATATACAATATATCACCACAGAGAGACTCCTTAAGATTGAAGATGACTGCTTTTCATGTTTCTGCCACAGGACTGTCAGTCTGGTGGGCTCCCTTCTCTTTCTATTTCCTCATGCTGTGGTCACATCAAATATAACACATGTCACATGGACCCTTCCTCTCTCCCAGGTGTATAGATGAAATGACAGTCTGTAGCCGCTGAACGAACCCATTGAGAGACAAGGGAAAACTTGGGCTGATTCCGAAGTGCCAGCAATGCCAACTTCTGACGTGTGACAAATACATACCACCTTCTTAGTGATGGTGTTAAACTCCCCTCAATCAAGGCAGGCATCTCCTCTCAGGAAAATGATGATTGGGGACCCTGTGCCACCTGACATGTCCTTAATAGAGGTCACCGAGAGGCTGAGGCAAGGTGGCAATCAGAATCCTACACACAGCAGGCAAGAATGTATGACCTAAAGTCCACCCTAAAGCTTCCCTTCCCAGCTGGCTATCATCCACAGGAGAGATTTATGTCTGAGTCACAGCATGTGAGCTCTAGAACTGAAGGTGACTATCTATCCTCAGGGTCTAATTTATCTGGCTTGGACAGGTGTGTGTGTATGTGTGTGTGTTCGCACATAATCTCACTTCCATGGTTAAAGTAATCATTTTCTGTCATGCCGGAAATGCAGAGTGTTTCTATCTCTCATCAGTTTTATGTGTATTCTCTTTACTGTCTATACTTTTAAATTGGCTGCAGCTGTTGGTAACATCTCCACATCCGTGTGGTACCCAGTTTTGCTGGTCCAGAGGTTAGAGCTCTGAGGTCATCTCCATCTTCACTCAGGGAGTCATGATTTAGAATTGGAGTTTTACTCATTAGCCATGGTGCCCCACTCTCTTCTTCTCATGCAGGACTTAGGAACTACACTTAGCTAGAAATACAAGGTGATGATCATCTATTGATGACATTCAATTTCAAACTCAGTCTGTATAGCAAGGCTGCTCCCTAGTCTTGTAAGGCCCACATTTCTCTGCTTAACCAGACACACTTTCTCTATCCATCTTCACACTTGAACTTCTAAGCTGGCACCTGGTTTCCTTAAAGTAGCTTTTCTAATTACTCAACAATTAAAAACAAAAACAAAAACTGGACTCAATTCCTTCCATAATTTCTGTGCTACATGGTGGGTGTTCCATGTTGAACTGGTAAGTTTAGATAAATGGGATAATTTTGACGATCAGAGAAAGGAACACAAAGTAAATCCACATGCATGTGGAGATAAATAGAACTTTCTCCTTTACTGTAGGCCTTTTAAGTGGATTCATCTCTTAAATGGATCCAGTACAGTCCTGTGAGATCAAGGCCAGCTTCTCTCAATGTCTTCAGTCTACATGACTAATGGTGTCATCTCCATCTTTTTCAAAGGATGCTTCAGACTTTGTAGACCACACAGTCTCCTGTGCACCTATTGCGTTTGCCACTATAGTTTGAAAACAAACATAGACAAAATGAAAATGAAATGTGTGTGTGAGAGATTGTGTTCCAGTCAAGATTTATTGACAAAGGCAGTGTGGAGGAATGAGTTTGGCACACAGGCTGTAATTCATGAGCTCCCGTGTCAAAGGGTAATTAATACAGAAGTCTGGAAACGATCTCCTTGAAGCTTCTGCTCTGGAGACCAACCATAAAACCATGACAGCATACGTGATGCCAATCATTTTGGTTCTCCAGTGCAAAGCGAGGTAGATGATTGCTTAGTAATTATGGTAGTAGTTTCTAAGCCTTATCAAAATGTGCCTCCTGCTGAGTCCTTCACATTGGATTGAGAAGGCTGAACATGGCCAACAGGTGACAAGGACCAGCAATGGTGTGGGAACCTCTCCCAATTTTACAGCCATAGGTGACAGCACAGGATGTAGAGCTTGTTTTGTATCTTTTTCCTTCATTACCCACAAAGACAGCATCTAGAATATATGATGTCTCTCACATTCTGGTTCTTTTGGTTCTGCACATTATCTGGAATACATGATGCCTCTCACTGTGTACTGTTACACTCACACTCTGTGCTGAGAGTCACCTTCCTTGCTTGGACATTGGCCCACAGGAAGACTGGCTTCCTGGTGGCCTCTGCAGTCAGATGAGAGCTGTATGTAAGTGTATGGCTGCAACTGTGAGACCCTCCACCTGGGGCAGCCAAAGAATTGGATTATGACTGGTTGTCTTGTCTCCCAACTGGCCTTCCAATGATGACTTAGCTCCTCTGGCTGTGTCCTTTGCCTTAGGACTTTGCTAGTGACAGATAAAGGTGATGGTGAAGTACACAGAAGGCAACGGGTTTCCTTTTTAAGTCAGGCTGGCCTCTCTAACAGCACAAATGAAAACTGAATATAAACGAAAAGCTTACTGTTCAGTAGTATTTCACAGAGTCTTACAAACAGCTCAGTCCTGGGTTATTCATAAATCCAATAACTACTCATGGGATGCATGATGCAAATTTGCACCTTAGCTAATGTCTAAAGCAATCTAAAGGTTAAAAAAAAACTTGTGTGTGTGTGTGTGTGTGTGTGTGAGTATATCAGAATGTCAGTGCCCAAGGAGACCAGAAAAAATGTCATTCCCATTCTGTGATTGGGGTAGGCTTTAGAACCAACCTGCCACTATGTTTCCATTAAACTGTCAGCACTAACCTAAGCAACATCATGCTGACCAGGTTCTCAGGGAAGAGTGTGCAGGTGGGAGTCAGACCTGGGAAGGGCAGTGTCTCACATGTCACAGTGACACATGAAGATGCAGTGGACTGTCTTGGCATCTTCTAAGAGGGAACTTGGGAACTTATAATATGAAGACAGGCAAAACAAGGGAGATTAGAGTAGACAAAAGAAGGGCAAAATTTATGGGAGGCAAACCTCTTTTCACTACACTGATTGCTTGTCAATGCCCACAATATATCTGCCAGCCGAGTTCCTTCCAAAGGAGCTAAAGAGCCTTTGCATTTTAGAAACCCCCCCCAAAACTATTGTTTTAATGATTCAGTGGGCACAGATCATCAAATTTTCATGATCATAATTCCTAAAATAGAAGTGTGCTCACTTAGACTTCAAAGAATTTGTTTTGTAGAACCACAGGGGAAACAATTTCCAATCATTTATATCTTTGGATACCTTTCTATTTCTTTTGTTTATATATTTTTTCTAAACGTTGCTATGTAGTTTGGTGCACATACTTTCAAGGTTATTATGAAATTTCTGGCATTCTAAGAGGAATGAAATGAACATAATGAAGACAAATTAAAATAAATTGCTCCAGTTAGCGTTTTGTGTGGGATTAAGGTCTTTTGCTGGGGAACAAAAATATATAGGGATACATGAAAAACAGTTAAGGTGCCAAATTTCAGTTGTATCCAGTTCTGACAGTTAAACGTTCAAGGTTATGTGTAAGCTCTGTGGTTGGGGCTGGGAAAAATCACATCCTATTAGAACTCAAAGCCAGATTTGGTGAGCAACAGAGAAAGAAGGGAACTGTAAGCACACCTTCTGTGGGAAAAGGAAACACGCTCCCTGAAACCTCCAGCAAAGACTGTTTATTGTTTGAGTTTTTTGATACAAAGTCTTACTATGTAGCCTTGGCTGTCCTGGAACTTGCTATGTAGACCAGGCTGGCCTCAAACTCACAGAAATGAGCTTTAAAGACATATCCAGTCTGACAAAGAATTCATTCTCATTCTCTCTCTCTCTCTCTCTCTCTCTCTCTCTCTCTCTCTCTCTCTCTCTCTCTCTCTCTCTCTCTCTATCCAGGGTTTCTCTGAATTCACTCTGTAGATCAGGCTGGTCTCTAATTCACAGAGATCTGCCTACATCTGCCTCTTGAGGGCTGGGATTAAAAGCATGTACACCACCAGCAGCAGCTAAAGAATTGGTAATACATATAAATGATTAGGTATTACTTAACCTTTAGGAGACAGAATTACTAGAAAAGGCCAAGTCAAATGAAGGTACTAGCTGAAGAATCCTTTAATGACCTTCTTGGTCTTTAAAGATATTGTCATGCTTTTTAACCCCGTTGTGTTGCGATTGAAGCCAAGGCTTTGGCCATTTGAGGGAACCACTCTATGAGTAAGCTGAATGCTCAGCTCTGCCTTTCACAAGTGCTTTTACAGTTTATTTTTAATTATGCGTCTCTGTGAGGATATGTGCACATGACTGTAGGTGTCCATAGAGGCCAGAGACAGAGGTAGCTGTGAGCTGCTTAAAGTAGGTGCTGGGAATTGAACTCTCTCCTCTGCAAGAACAGTAGGAGCTGTGAACAACTGAGCACTCTACTCTGTCTGGCTCTCCTTTCACAACTGAAAATGCCAAACTCAGCTGGGATGACCCTCTAGCAATGTACTTGAGGAGATGTCTACTTATGCATTTAACTTAAGTGTTTCAGCTAAGTGAGGCCAAGAGGGTAAGTGTACCCATGAAAAATTACACTGGGGGGGCTGGAGAGATGGCTCAGCGGTTAAGAGCACCGTCTGCTCTTCCAGAGGACCAGGGTTCGATTCCCAGCACCCACATGGCAGCTAACAACTGTCTGTAGTTCCAGTTCCAGGCAAAACACCAAGGCAAATAAATAAATAAAGTTTTTTTTTTAAAAAAAAAATTACACTGGGAAGAGTTCAAGGAATTTTTTTTCAACAGATTACAAGAAGTGTTTCCTTTTTCCTTTTTCATTCCTTCATTATCTTCTTCCCTTTTGAAACTGGGTCTCATGTAGCCCAGGCTGCCCTCACACTTACTATGTAGACTGGCCTTGAACTTCTGACGCTCTTGTTTCTATCTCCCAAGTGCAGGGATTATAGGTAGTGCCACCACACTTGACTTGGACATATTTCTCAAAGACTTAATCTAAAACTTCTATTTTAAGACATTTATTTTGCTTTCTGAGATCAACTTTCTTGGTTATTTTTACATTGAAAAAGGCAGTAACAAATGTGATTTGTCATGCATACTATCGCATAACTGGCCTGTTCTTCCAATGAGAAGCAAATGCCTCTTTCTCTGCCTCATCCCTAGTGTATGAGTGTGTGTGTGTGTGTGTGTGTGTGTGTGTGTGTGTGTGTGTGTGTGTGTGTGCTGAGAATTTAACCTAGGGCTATGTTCATACTATGTAACCATTCTACCACTGGGCTACATATCTAGCACCCCCAGCCTCTTTGAGGGATATTAATTTACAGAATTTGATAAAGTCTTGGCTTTAATCCTAGTTTGCAGATTATTACTACTGTGTGAACTTGGTCAGAAGCATAACCTATGTGAGTCTCAGTTTTTTCTGTAAAATGGAGGGTATTAGACCCAGCAGCAAGCTTTAATTTTCAAATTCTTTTTTTTTAAAATATTTATTATGTATACAGTATACAGAAGAGGACACCAGATCTCATTACAGATGGTTGTGAGCCACCATGTGGTTGCTGGGAATTGAACTCAGGACCTCTGGAAGAGCAGCCAGTGCTCTTAACCTCTGAGCCATCTCTCCAGCCCCTAATTTTCAAATTCTATAATCCTGTCATTCTACCAGCTACTACAGAAGCCTGCATAAAGAAATTTACCAGTAGTCATCTATGGTGCATAGGTACAGCCTCCCAGAGGCAACATTTCAGAATAAGATGGTTTGAAGACCTCAAACCAGGGGCCTGGCAAGACTACATGGCAAGCATCAGCAGTCTGAGCACTTGGGAGGTGGAGGTACCAGGGTCTTGAGTTCTAGTAGCCTGGAAAGTTAGTCTTGCTAAGAGTTCAACTAGTCAATAGAACAGAGTTTTCAAGACAGTTCTGACCCCAAAGCCCTGGATTATGGCTGGAATAACGAGTCATTTTTAAAAAGCTGTGAAATGGAAGAACAGAAGACCCACAATCTCTAGGGATGGCCCCTTTCTTCTAAAAAACTCTTGCAATTTTAAAACACAGCTCAATCTGTTCCCACTGGTCAGAGACAGCTCTTCTGAACCCCACACTTACTGCATCACTGAAAAATGCACAGGCTTTTGGGGCAGCTGTAGGACACAGCTGCAGAATTCTGGTGCTTGACAGAGATGTGGCTTTGTTCCTCACTGTTCTGGGTGTGGCTTGCAGACTGACTCCCCTCCTCCTGGGACATAGTCATACAAAGACATACTTGCAAATGTGTGCACACATGTAAATGTACACACAGGCAGTCAAGAATCCATCCTACCAAGAGCCATCAGATTGGTCTTTACCATTTGCTTCTCAGCAAGAATCTATGAAGGGCGGGGGGGGGGGAGAATGCAAGCATCCCTGCATGGCTTTGGGGTGTTCACCCACCCTGGGTCCTGAAATAGAAGTCATCCAGATTTCCAGGCCAGAACCATTATATGCTTGCCAGGCTCTGTCAACTTGGTACAAAGTTGAGTCATTAGGAAAGTAGGAACCTTGGACTAAGGAATGCATCCATTAGATTGTCGCCTGGGTATACCTTTTGGCACATTTCTTTGATAAATGATTAATGTGGGAAGGACCAGTCCACTGAGGGCAGTGCCATTCCTGAGTAAGTGGTCCTGGGTTGTATAAGAAAGGAGGCTGAGAAATCCATGAGTAGCAAGCCAGTAAACAGTGTTCCTCTATGGCCTCTGCATCAGTTCCTGACTCCAGATTTCTGCCTTGAGCTCTTATCGTGGCTTCCTAGATCATGCACTGTTATATCTGGAAGTATAAGGTGAAATAAACCCTTTCCTCCCCAAGTTAGTTCTGGTCAGTGTGTTATCACAGCAATGAAAAACTGGAATATTTTACATGCATGCTTTTTCCCCTGCCCTTTCCTAGAAAGCCTTGCTTTCTTTAGGAATACTTTTTTCACTTTTCATTGAACAATAACAAGAATAAACAAAAGGGCATGTGGCTACAACCTAAGGTGATGTGAGCATTCTTCAGGGGATGTTGCCTTTCTTAAGGAGTTTACAAAAATGATTCTCTATGTAGTAAGTTCATAAAAGATGAAGAATAATCCAAAAGAAGTTTCCTTCTTCAAAGGATTACTCTGTGTGTGTGTGTGTGTGTGTGTGTGTGTGTGTGTGTATACTATATATGCGCAGTGCCCAAGGAAGCCAGAAGAGGGCACAAGAGACCTTTAAACTGGGGTTGTGAAAGGTTGTAAATTGCTATGTGAGTGCTGAGAACTGAATCCTGGTCCTCTGCAAGAATAGTCTATGCTCTTAACACTAAACCACACTTAGGTCCATGTGTTCTTAATGCCAATGCTGTACAGTAAAACTCAAGTCAAGCTCATCCTGATGTGCTCCCCTCATGAAGAGTCAGCTTGGTGACTGGCCTCTCAGTTTCATAAGAAGTCTCATAATCCATGGACAATGTCTATCCAGTACAAGCCAGTCCCATCCAGTGCACCCAGTGCAAGTCAGTCCCGTCCAGGCTGTGTGAATCTAAAGACAGGCACACTAGTGCCCTGTTCCCATTCCTCCCTTTGCTCCTCAAAGCATGCCCTCTTTCATGCCACTTCCACAGCCAAAATAACTATGGCATCATGGTGAAGAGGGAGCAAAGGTGGGTGATCTGGGTCTCCAAGGAAACAACTGTAACATGAGTCTCTTGTTTCCCACCCCCAGTGGGATTCGCAGTGATGTGTACCCGGGGACACTAAGGAAGTTCAAGCTGAATTGAATTCCTAAAACCTCTGATTGGTATTCCTATTTTTAGAAAGTGCTTCTGCCACAGAAAAAAATTATGTAGCCTGGGGTGATATAGCTCACACCTAGCATTCATCCTAAGGCCCCAGGAGACACGTTGTTGGCCACTTTCGAGGTAGGTGCTGGAGTGTAGCATCAATCTCACCAAACAATAAACACTATGAATGTTGCATTAAGAAGTTGGGATCACTGTCTTTTATTGCTTGAGTTACAAGCATAAAAAAGTGATTCAATTTTTCTCTCTTGAATACTGCGTTATGACTTAAAGGCACATGATCCTCAGTACATATTATTTTATACATTGCTTATTGTGATGATATGGTAGACTGTTTAGAGCATGAACTGGAGATCTGATATAGGATATTATTCAGTCTTAAACAGCAGAGAAACTGTGAGGCTTTGTGGGGGAAGACCAGACAACTGTTTCTCACCCCCCCCCCACATCTGGCTGCCAGGCCCCTTTGCAAACACAAAAAAGGCAGTTCTTTACGTCATGACAGTAAGCTACCATAAAGTGGATAATAGGGAGAAATGGACTTTTAAAACAGGGAGCTATTCTGACCCAGCCCTTGGTGCTTGGCACTGGTTTCTATGGCTTCATTAGAGACTTAAGCTGTCATTACTGGTAACACTTTTGACTCCAGCTCCTAATTCCTGGGCTGGCAGGTAGTAAGGGTCAGAAAGCAGTGCCGCTCTGTCAGCCGATGTCTCCATCTAACCCACATGCCTCCAGTTGGCACCTGTCACTGTTCTGAGACCCGCCTGACGAAATCCCTGAAGCACAGCAAGTTAGAAACAATATTGTTTTCAGGAATGGGGAATGACATTCTCAGGATCACTTTTAATAAGAAAGTACACCGAGCCAGTTTGTATCCTTCACATGTTCACTTCAAATTGCTACAGATGCACACAAGAACACGTTCATGCTTGCTTTCCAGATACAGGAATTCCTCATCAACCTAACCTCATCAATACCCTAACCTCATCAACATGGTAGTAATTCAGAGACCTCATGGATATTGTGCAAATAAGACCAATTATAGCTGACAGGTCCAAGATTGACACTAAGTGGTCCAGGGCTGAGCTGGGGGACTTAGGCTAAGTGCAGTCTGCAGAAATATCATTTGGTATATAAATAGCCATGGTTTGGGTAAATATCTACCCCTGGCCATTGATAAACACGTCCCCTTCTGGTGGTATTGTTGGAATGAGAAGTAGTGGCACTTCTGAGAGGTGGGTCTTGGTGGAACATTCTTAGGTCATTTAGGGTGTGTCTTTAAAGAGAATTATGGGACGATTCCTTTCTTTATTCTATGGCTGCCACGAGGGAGAAGCTTCACTTTCCCATATGATTCCTGCTGGGATGTGCCTTCCACAGTGCGCAGCTTTCTACAGTGTGCCGCATTACCAGGGCCAAGGCTCCTCGGCCAACTAATCACAGTTTGAAAACCCTAAACTTAATTCTTTTTTTTTTTTGTCATCTTATTATCTCAGGTATTTTTTATATAGTAGTGGAAAACTGACTAAAATGTGGAATTTTTATTTTAATAGTTCACATTTTTCTTTCAGAAGAGACAACAAAATGGCCTTTCATTTTGTCAATACAACAGGAGGCTTCATCCCAATGGTGATGACTCCTTAATGTAAGGGGCTTTTCATTCTCCCAGCTCCCAAGTCTCCCTGCTAACAATCTTGTAACTGCCTGTTTCCCTTCTATACAATATCTCTCTGTCCTCACATGCATTTGAGGTCATGGTCCCTCTCCTAGAGACATTTTATGCTTCCCTAAGTATTCCTGAAATGAATTCTGTATTCTACCAATTTACATGTTAAAGCCATAACTCTCAGAACCTTTGAGAATGGATCCAGGGTCTTTTATAGAGATTTCGAAGGAGCCTATTAGGTTCTAGTCCAATACAATTGCTGCCCTTTTACAGATGAAAGCACACCTAGGGAGGATGCCATGTGAAACAGGAAGATAGAACAGGCTATAAAAACAAAGTCAAGGATGTGGCGCTGGGGATGGGAGGCATGGGTCCCACAGCCATGGACCTGCTTTATCCTGCAGTCAGCCTGCAGAAGGAGTCAGTCTCCAGAGCTGGGAATCATATATTTCATATGGGGAAACAGCTCAACTGGTGATACCTTGTCTCAGCATCTCCAGCAAAGACATACTCCAGATGGCTTAAATGAAGTCAGCATCTTCCTTTGATCGAGGGGAAGATAAGTTTCTAACATGGGCCATGCTCAGTGCAAAGGATTCTGCAAGGAGAGAGTCCCTTTCCAAACTCAAACATCCCCATGCCCAGAGCTCCCAATAGAGCCGTGTCCAGTCAACAAGCACAGCCTCTGTCTACTGTGGCTCCAGTGGGTGCTGAAAAAATCCAGTCAACAATGATGGCAAAGAAGCTAATGGTTAATCTCTGTATGGGCAGTGCTATTTTTAATTGTTAAAAAACTACATTCATTGTGTGTGTGTGTGTGTGTGTGTGTGTGTCCGTGGTGGGGGAGCATGCCATAGTACCCATGAGGAAATCAGAAGGCAATTGGTTCGAAACAGCTCTCCTTCAACAATGTGGGTCCTTGGGGTTGAGCTCAGGTTGTCAGACTTGGCAACAACAATCACCTTCTTGTGCTAAGCCTCTCCGCTGGCCTGGAGGAGGTATTTTAACAGACAAGAGAGTGGCAGGCTGCTCTAAACCCTTGTCTACTGTCAGCTGGATGGGGAGTAGAGGCTTCTGTGGCTACCGGGAGGTGCCTTCTACTTTCCGACTACACACAGGGTTTTCTCCCCATCTGATCCAAATGGCACAAATGGCCATGGGAGAGGCTACAGCTACATCTGTGTGTCCTCTATTGGCAAGGTTGGAATGCTGGCCATCTCCCAAGGGTCTGGAGGTACTGGCTTTTTGTGGCCAGAGTCAATTCACGTTTCAGTGTTTTAGCCTCTTTGTTTCTGATAACCCACTGGCCGTGGTCCTGAACACAGTCACCTCACCAATTAATCAGCACCCCAAACTAGAAACAGAATGGTAGATCCATGCTATCCCTTCTCAGGAGGCCACTCTAACAGGGCACTCCACCTATGAACTTTGAGAAGCATGGCTCCATGACTCATTTTTTTTTTTAATGGTAATGTTCTTAAAGTGTTAGATTGGAAATAAAATTGAGTCATGTGGATGGAACATCATGTTGGCAAGGAGATGACAGGAAGTTGGCTTCTGAAGAAAACAAGACAGCTAAGATTCCATAGTCAAGGTGACCTAGAAGACAGCCAGAGAGAATGTAGTATGGACTTGCACAGTGGGGTTGGTCTTGGTTGGAATGAGGAAATGTCTTGAGGTCTCTATATTTCTTTTGACTAGGGGCCACTGTAGAGAAGTCCCACTAAACCAACATTCATGATATGGCTCCATTAGGCAAAGTCCATGGGGATCCATCGACTGGCCCCACTAGGCAAAGCTGTGGCTGTGGATATAGGTTTTTTTCAGTCTGTAACTTTCCCAGGTGCCACTGCTATGCCTCCCTATTAAGAACAGCCATGGAATTCTTTCCACAACCCTTTGGTAGTGTGTTTTACATTTTTGGTCACACAGTTGTGGATAGTCAAGTCTAATGTATAGAAATAATACCAGAATATTCTTTACTGACATAGGAAAGTAAGGGTAGTTTCAGTCTCAAATATACTAATTTTAGACTTCAGACCAAATTCAGACAGACTAAATTGCTACTGCAGACAATATACAAAGACTAATTCTCAGGTGTTTATTGCTAAATCAAGGCCAGGCTGTTTTGAGACTTACCTGCCTTGCAATAGTTGACTTTTTGCACATACCCTGACTTCTCAAGCTTTATCCTGCTACTGTTATTGTTATGTCCTGAATCTCAGTGTCATTCTCTGCCAGGAAAAAAAGGTACATTCAAGGCCAAGCATTTACACTGGCTGGTCTTTGTGACCTGATTGGCATGAGAAAAACTGTATGACTTCAGATGTTATGAGAAGGGGTTGGGTCCTGAAAATGTAGCATATATTTGTCCAGAGTTTGGCAATGCAGGGGGTGCAGCAGCAATGTAGGGATGAAACTATGCAGAATGTGAGTGTGGAATGAGTATTATGAATGAGAGAGGGAGCAGCAGCAATGTAGGGAGGAAGAGAGAAGGAGGAATGAATATGTATGAATGTAAGTGTAGGCTGAATAAGAGATGAAAGGGAAGGAGGAAGAGGAGGAGGAGGAGGAAGAGGAGAAGCTGTCTAAAAAGAGGGTGAGAGATATGTGAGAGAATGAACGGAGAGAGAATGATGAGCAAAAGTGAGTGAATGTTGTAGAAGAAGATGTGTATGTGTGTGTAAGAGAAAGCTATGTGAAAGAGTTGTTGCTACATATAGGAACTATGCAAAAAGCTGTAAGAGAATGTGTAAGAACAATATAAAATATTACATGGTGAGAGAGCTATGTATATGGGATGAAAACCTATGGATGGTGTAGATCTGTAACTGTGTGGAGGCAAGGAAGATGAAACCGTATAAAAGGAGATGTACAAGAGAAATGTATGTAAAAGATAGATGTGATGATATGTAAAAATAGATGTAACTGTGTATAGAGATGTATGATTCTATGTATGTAAAGTAAGATATGTAGCTGTATGTATAGAATGCAGCAATGTGGAGATGTGCAGCTGAATGGAGACAGAAAGAGTCAGAGACCATTTTTAAGATGTAAAAGAGAAAGTTACCATCAGAAGTTATGTATGTTTCTTTATTTTACCAGTCATTCAGACAGTTAATAATTATTCCAGATAAAAAGTTTCTTATCCAAATCTTTTGCTACTCTGAAGCAGATCATGGGAGCTGGCCTCTCATAGTCTGCATTAATTTTTGTCCTCTACATTTGAATGCCAAATCATATTAGTGTTGACTATTTCCCACAGCCCTGTGTCATGACCACAACAACCTCCAGGAAAAAAACAAGTTGATTATGAGAAAGAAGATATATATATATGTATATATATATATATATACATATATATAGTAATATGGAGTAATAGAAAAGTAAATAAGATAGTAACTGAAGTTCTCTAAGCCTGATGTCCTTCCTCAACTGTAAATTGAGAATTGACATGCCTATCTTATGGAAAACTCAAAGAAAAATTGATTTAATGTATGTAATGTGAAATGCATAGAAGCATGTCCAAATAGCAAGTGTTCAATAAATGCTACCCAATTAACATGTAAACATAGACTTAGCTGACAAACCTACACAAGAGTTTAAGATAGTCATGCAACACAAAGCTATGCCTATGTCTTCAATAACCTTGATATGACAGTCAAGAAAGCATCTCAGAGTAGCAATGAGGCATCACTACAGAACACTTGAATGCCTAACAGAGTGTGCTTGATTGTGTCCATAGTTAACCAAACCACAACCCTTTACATACAGTCCTAACACCTCAGTCCTAACCCTTGAATCAAGTGAAATCTCCAAGATTTGGCTTAGTGAAGGCTAGGGACTACACACAATCTCAAGGGCAAAATAAAATGCTATCCACTGGCTTTGTATGCAGACACCAAGGAGAAGGCTGGAGATGGAGGCTGTACACTTCTTTTGTACTCACAGAGCCTGTCCTGAGGTTAAAAAAAAAAGGCAGGGGTGTTGCTTTCCTACCTGGTGAGCTTGGTGCCAATCTGCTGTCTGAGCTCCAGCCGCTCCTCATCGGTCTGCCTGGGGAGGATGTTCTTTTCTTCTAGTTCTCGCTTTGAGGGCCTGTTACTGAGTTTGATGGCTAAGGAATCCTTCCTGCAGACCTTCATGGCCAGAGAGCCTGGAGGAGGGAGAAGTTAGACAATTAACAGAGACACTCATTTGCCTGGATGCCCTTGAGCCCAACCATGGGTGGGCGAGCAAGCAAAAGGCAGGAAGACAGAGGCAAAGGACTTAGTACCCAAGAACACAAAGTCTGAGCTCCTAACACTGCTGCCACTGTCAGGCTTTAGACACCTCACAGGCTGTGGGACCTAGTGGGAGGGAACAGGAGCCTGTGGCTTCATCTCTGCCTTCAGAAATCCCCAGAATGTGTTAACATCACAAAGGAGGACAGGGCCTACTGTGCAGTGCCATAGAGGAAAGAGGAGTAGAGGGGACAGAGGTCTCAGCAGCTAGGAAAGATTTCACGGAATAGGGCTGCTGCCAGGAGACAGGACATTCCCACAGGGACCAGGCTTGTGGGAATCCCTATCTGCACATGCTCAGTGGTGACATGGATGCTAGGAACCCTCATGAGGTAGACAAGAACCTTGGAGCTCAGGGTGTATGAAAGGAGATAATAATAATGCTGTGTGGTCGAGGTGGGACCATTTGGGGTGAGAGTAGAAATGAGGACTGTGAAATGAACAATAGTCTAGGATTGCGCTTTCTTTTCAACATATAGGTTTCTGAGCACCCAGGACTGCTATACATCTGTGGCTTCAGTCAGAGTTGACTTTGCTCTTTAGTGAGTAGCTAGAAGTATTTTTGGATGTTAAAGTTAGGTGGTAGTCAGGAGATTAGTACTACCATTTAGCTGGTTGAGACCCTGGAAGCTGTTGATCATACTGCAATACTCAGGACCACCTTCAAAACAAAGAATGATGCAGCCCAAAATGCCAATAGTGCTAAGGTGAGAGAGAATGGCCCAGACTCTTCCCCTCTTAGGCACCATACAGCAAGCAGGATCAGTGGCTGCCCCTTCCACTACTGTGCCATTTCAGCCTCTGACTGCACCTCTATGGTCCTGTCTTCCTTCTTCATTATCTCCATTATCTAAGTCAGATGGAATCATGTTGATACCCTGAGACTGTTTTAAGATAGAGATATGAGCACACAATCTTAGGTCATTGCTGGGAACACACTCTATAGTTAACAAATGGCTGATATGATGATAAATTTACTTGCTAAACAATTGACCCCAAGTCAGCTATAGCTCTCTACACTGTTCAAACCTCGTGATTCATGGTCAGAGTGACAGATTACCAACTTGCTTTCTCTATTTCTTCAAACAGTTAAAGGCCATCAATGGAGAATTTAAATTTAGGTTTTCTAAAGTTGATGGGGGCTCACTTGACTATTACTATGCTGAATACACAATAGCTAGGTTTACACGTATGTTTACATGCATGGTCTCCCTCCTCTGATTCTCTTGGTGTTTGGAAAAGAGGGTATATTTCAAGAAAGCAACTGAGACTGAGGTATGAGGTCATAAAATGGTGTAATAAATATAGCTATGTTGCTAGATAGATGATATTTACTTTCTCTAATTACTGCTAAGGAAGTGAGGTCTCAAGAAGTCACTTGAGCTGCCCTGTGACCTAGGGCTCAGTTAAAAGCAGATGTCCAGGCAGCTATTGTGTGCTGTTTCTACAGTATCACGCTTCCCCCACCACTATGGAAAGTCTGCCAGTACATACTGGTGTACAACGAAGTGTCGTCATCCTCATCCTCTTCCTCTTCCTCCTCTTCTCGCCCATACAGGCAGGATGAGTCTTCGTAGTCAGATTCATGAGGCACATTTTCTTTATTGTCATCACATTCAATCACAACAGTTGGCACCTGTCTTATTTCCGGAAGGCCCATGGGTCCTGCTTTTGTGACACTGTCACTGGAGTGCAAACCAGCGCTGTGGTAAGAAGTGGAACAGGGGACTCGCTGCTCGGAGCTGCTTAAAGAGAAAACAGTGGAAATTCATTTTAGCCAACATGTCCCGTTCAGGTTATGGAGCTGCTTTAAATTCAGCTGTCCCACTCTCAGGGACAAAGGTCTCCTAGGCTATGATGTGATCGATCCATTGTTCATCCTATAGCTTGCCCTTTTAGGATAGTGCTTTCCTGATGGAGGCAGTAGCCTGGGATAAGACAGAAGAACTCTCCAGGATGGATGGTGCTGCTGGGTGCACAAACATTTATAGACACTGGATGGCGCACTTTGAACCGGTTAAAGTGGGGCTCCTCCGCAACCCACCTACATCCTAACTGGGATAAGGCTTAACTTGATCTCAAGTGAGCTAATAAGTGGGGTTCTGTTTTTCAAAAGCTATATAGAGTGTAGACCAGTTTAAAATGGTCTGGATGGAGATACAGAGAAACAGGAGAGCTGGGATGAATAAAAGATTGAAGCCTGTGCTTGGGACATCAAGGTGGACATGGCCATGGACCACCTAGAGGAAGGTCTTTTTCAACGGTGGTGTCAGGGTTCACCAAGTAATCACAGGTAACATTAGCTTAACTTCCTGCCCCACCTTCTTGGCCTGTTTTCTAAGAATGATGCTCTTGAAATCAATGCAGATTTAATATATTTGCAGTTAAAAAGATGCCTAAGCACACATTATTAGACAGCTGGAAGATACATGCTATTACAGTTTCCTAATAGAGCATATGTGAAGGTCTCATAGCAACTCAGAGTCCTTCTGTATGAAGTCTAGCAAGTAAGGGGAATATAGAGGTTGAAACATCATTGTTTCGGTCTGCTCTTCCTCTCTCCCTCCTTCCTGCTCTTCCTTCCCCTCCCCTCCTTTCACTTTCTTCTCCTTTTTTTTTTTTTATTTAGTGTTGGGGACTGAACCCAAGGCCTCACACATTAGTCAAGTACTCTACCACTGACACATATCCCTGGCTCAAGTAAAATTTTTATTTTTATTTTTAGTACCATCAAAAATAGAATTTTTATATATATATTTAAAGATTTCTGAATATGGGAAACTCATATTTTTATATCAAAAAGTATTTGACATTCATAAGCAAATGGACTGTGAAGGTATATTATAAATCAAAGCTTTGGGGCTAGAGGGATGGCTCAGCAGTTAAGAGCACAGGCTGTTCTTCCAGAGGAAGAATAATTCCCAGCCCCTACATGGCAGCTCTTAACTGTCTGTAAATCCAGTTCCAGAGATCTGATATCTTCACATCAATGCACATAAAAAATAGAATAAAATAACAAATCAAAGCTTTGCAATAATATATTTTATCCCAAAGAAATCGTACTATGCTGTGAGAAAACATGAAGCATTCAATTATGTTTTAAGTTATTGCTGTGTCTAATTTAAATTTAATTAACTTTCTTCCTTTCACTGTTTCCAAAGGGCTGCTTTGCTCTTTGTATTTTCCACATAACTCTTCAGTGACACAAATGGGAAATCCAGTTAACACCATATGAGCTATGATGTTCAAGGCAATGAACTAAGTCAACTTAAAACCAGCAATCACTGAATAGGAGAGAATCATGTATTTACAAGAAATGTAGTGTTTTATTAGAGATTAGTAGTTTGTGATGTCCCACTGCCCAGCTAATTGCATAGAATCAGCAATGGGAGTGGCAGGTATATAGAAAACATGATAGATGGCTTCTAGGGTAACAAATATAATGTTTATCCATAAATTGGACACAATGGACACCTTACTGCTTTGCCCTTCAAGGCAATCCCTCCTATGGAGCAAAGGTAGTAACTAAATCCCAGCTGTGGCTAGATATCTTTCTTGGGTATCATGGTGGGGAGGGGTTAGTGACAGAGACAAAATAGGGATTCCATGGCTTGTGGTTAACAGCCTCATGAAGACATTCCAAACATAGCTGGAAACTGATACTGACAGGTTATCCTCCTGAAGTATCCCTCTACTATGTGCTAGAATGCCTCAGTGTCTCCTAGGAATCTATATAAATCCATCAAAATATTTTAACATATTTTACTAATCCACATCCAAGCTGGGTGGGTGGCTGTTGCTTGCCATTATGATCTTTGCACTTGGGAATCTGGGGCAGGAAGACTAAGAACTCCATGCTCACCTGAGTTACATAGAGAGACCCTGTCTCTATAAACTGATTACCCAGGAGAGGTGCTGAGAGGAAGACTAAATCTGTGGAGAACCCCAGAGAGCAAGAGGAGATAAGAAGCGAGTGGGAAGGAGGCTAGGAGGGCCATGATGGGACTCCACCTGGGGAATCAAGACTTGATTTGAGCCTATATTTCCCCATTGGCTCTCTTATTGATATTGGAAGCAATTCGGTGTTTTTGAGTGTCAACTTTCTCAAATGCAAAATTATGCAAATTATGCCTTTTTGGAGGTAGTGTGCTAGCTGGTCCTGCCAACGTGTCCTTAAATGAGACCCCCCTTGTTAGTCAGAAATGATCTTCCAGAAGATTTCAAAACATACTCAGTGTCAGCTCACCCTCCACACATGTAGTGGCAATATGTCAGCTCACCCTCCATGCGTGTCAGGGGAATGGTATGGGAAATGTTCTAAAAAGCATATAGTTGCCTTTCCCATGGGAACTTTGAATGTCTCCCAAGTCTCCAAAAGCAGCGACATAAACAGAAAATTCAGTTATCAGAGTGTGAGCCACACTATCCAAGGCCTAGAGACATATCCAGGAAGTGCAGCATCTAACTGATGCGGCCTCCCAAACATGGCAGCAAAGGAAGCCTAGGAGATTGGCAGTCTCAGTAGTGTCGGTTTTATGTCAGAGAGTTGCCTTATAGATTTGCTTCAATGATGTCCATTGCCAAAGAAGAGAAAAACATATTTCTTCACCCAGCCTCTCCTCCTCACCTATGTATCTATACAAAGCTCACAACCACACAGTCAGTGCTCTTGACCTATAACATGTTCCTATCTCATCATTATCCCTTCTCTTCCCTTTTATCTTTTATGACTTGTCACCAAAAATACCTTGCCTATGTTTACAGAAGATCCCTCAGCTGTAAAAATCATAAGCATCTATTTGCTTACCGTCACTCTGCAATGGTTCATATATGGAGACCCCTCCCCTAGAAGCTCATATATTAAAAGCTTAGCGTCTGTTTCAAGCAGAATTCAGAGGTGAGCTTCAGGGGAGGTGACTGGATTGTGAGGACTCCACCCTTCATCAGTAGACTGGTCCACTAGAGACTCACAGTGTGAACAGCCCGTTGGGCAGTTGTGGAAGTGTGGGAAATGGGGTGTACATGGATAAAGAGGGGCCTTGGGAGAGCATCCTTGAAGGCTGTCTTGCCCTGGTCCCTTCCGGTGTGTCACGCTCTCTCTCTCAGGTTGCTGTTATGTCAACACTGTCTGCCCCATGTTCATGCCACTGTGTTGTTCAGCCTTGTCTCAGGCTCTCAGCAAGGCAATCAGTCCACCATGTATCAAAACTTCCAACACTGGACCACACTGTGCCATCCTTTAAACTGTGATTAATCACTTTTCTTGTCACTATGACAAAATACTTGATGAAACAGCTTTAAGGAGGAAGCGTGTATTTTGGCGCATGGTTTCAGGGGCTTAGTCTGGTCATGGTTTCTTGGTCCCATGTGCTTGGCTAGGACCTCAAGGTGATAGAATAGCAGAGGAGAAGTGCTCACTTCATGGATGACTGGGAGAGAGAAAGGGACGGGGAGAGATTTTAAATACGGAGGGAAAACCAAATAAATATGAATATATAAGCACATGGCTGGTTGGTCCCCCTTTCTGTTTTAAGCTTAATGCTTAGCCCACAGGATGATGTCACTAATCTACAGGGTGGGCCTTTCCCCATCAGCCAGCCCTCTCTGAGGTGATCAACTGACTTATAAATACAAGTAATGAGGGAAGAATTCAGAATTCGGACTGATTCAGTAATAATATCCTGTATTCAAAAACTGAACTGTGATGCTTATAAGAATGTGAAGACTGAACCCATGACTGACAAGCTGTGCTCATGGAGAGAAAACACCATGCCTGTCAGCAACATGAGTAGAGCATGATCAGTGCTCCCTGCTAAATACTTTCAAGTGTGTCCTGCCCTTGCCATGGCAGCATCAGCTGGCATCTGCCAAGATCACACTGGGGACCCTCTCAGTCTAGCCACAAAACAAAATCACACACACACACACACACACACACACACACACACACACACACGCACACGCACACGCACACACACATGCACACGCACACACACACACACCTCAGAACATTTGAAGTAAATTTATGCTTGCGTGTTGGGCTCGTTCATAGCTCTCCTTGGCCTCATGTAGCTGCAGGCCACAGGTTGGACATTCCTGTCTTACTAACTAGAGAAGTAATAGATCAGGCCACTCCTGGGGCACCAAGGTCAATGGCTCTTATTGGACAATCGACTCAGAAAGTCGAGATTTAGTAAGGGGACTCATCTGTCCACCCACTACCATGGCTGCTTACAATAGTTCCTGGACTCCAGAGAAAGAGAAAGAGAGAGAGGGAGAGAGGGAGGGAAGGGAAAGGGAGGCAGAGAGAGAGAGAGAGACTATATCAAAACACACACACACACACACATAAATAACATATTTACACACACACAACACTGCACTTCCCCACCACTCACACACACTAACAGACCACTGATGGATATATCATAATGTCCAGTTTTTGATAACCTGATGGTGTTTCCAAAGAGAGTCTGTCTACAAGCATCAGTATATAAAAAGACCAGTATCTTCTCCTGACTTTACAGTATGATGTCAGAAAGCATCTCTCTCCATTTGATTGAAGAGGACCAAGAGGTTCAGCTACTGATTGATTAATAACTCTTTGGCTCCATGTCCCACCACACTGTCTGCTCACAACAGTCAAGCATGACCTAAGAAATTTACAGAGACAAAGTTAGATACAAATACCACGACTGATTTCACCCTGAGAAATGGAGAGTACCAGGAAGGGGTAGGCTGTGGGTCAGCCTGTGTTTTGTTTATGATGTCACTCATCATATACCAAATCCCAGACAGTTTCAGAAATATGTACTGTTGGTTCCTAAAAGGACAGAGGACAGGCAGAAAAGCAAATTTATTTAAAACCATTACAATTTCTGGCAAAAGGAACTCAAAATACATCCTTTACTCAGGAAGGCTGAGTACCCTAGCCTATTTAGGGAACAGCACGGCTTCCTGCTGACTAACGTCCAAGGGAGAAACAAATGCTCTAATGGCGAATTTCTTATCTTAGCAGCTAGTCCTGGGCCACTGTACAGTGTGCCCTCGCTTTCTTAAAACGAAGCTGATGAACTGTTTTCTTGGGCTTCAGTGGCTATTTCTGTCACTTTTTCAGCTTCAGGCTCTGCAATTTGTAGCATAATTTCTCACACGTCTTTGGTCTCTGAGAGGAAAAGGGTTCATTGCTCTCTCTCCCCTGAAAACCCTTTGTAACTCACACAGATGAAATCACAGCTCATCCTCGCTGGAACTTAATTTCACTTTTCATGTCATATTTGTGGGCAATAAATTTCCTCTATCATTGAGGGAGATAAATGTCTTCTTGGTCCATTTAAATCATACATGTGTGCAAGAAAGCAACATTCCCTTATTACATGTTTTCCTTTAGGAGTGATGCAACAGTTATATTCAAAATCTTTCAGGGAGATTAAGGCTTTAAAACAGTGCCCTTTTCTTTTACGTGTGCATGCATATACTTGTGCAGGAACATGTGCGTGCGTGTGGGTGTGTAGAAGCCATAATCTTAGCTGCTGTTCCTCAAGAGCCAACCAGTTTGCTTTTGTTTTGAGACAGAGTCTCTCAGTGGCCCGTGGTTTGGCAAATAAGCCAGGATGATTGCTTGGCAGGCCCTAGGGATTTGCCTGTTTGCCTGTCTCTACATTCCCAGTGCTGGAATTATGGGCTATGCCTGCCCTAATTTTTGTCAGTTGTATTCAGATACTCATATTTGAAAAGCCAAGCTATCTTCTCAGCTGATAGCAGTGATTTTTAATTTCACAATTTGTCCTCAGTTCTTTACGTGCACTACAGAGATGTTCATTAGCTAGCGATTCTCTGCTCATGGATGGAGCATCACAGGACTTTCTACCCATCAGCCCATTCGATTGTGACACAGTGATGTCTGGAAGGACTCTTGAAAGGGGATTTTTCTGATAAATAACCCCCAACTGCTTGCTGATACTTCCACATTTTGTTCTTATGGATTATTAAAAATAGGATCAGTACCTTAGTCCTTTCCAGTGCTAAATATGAATGGCTAGTTAGAGACTATGGTGATTCCTTGAAAACACATGACCATTTGAGTGGCTGGAAAATGAATATCTGAGGGGACACCACTGTGTTCTTTTGTTTGTCATTTTGCAGGTGTCTTGGTGTGTCTATATTCATGTTTGTGCATGTGTGTGTTTGTGTGCATGCACATGGAAACATATGTACACATGTGTAGAGGACTCAGGTTGACATTGGGTACTTCCTTTTTCTTGACTTCATTTACTTTGCTTGTTTTTTTTTTTTTTTTTTTTTTTTAAGATGGGATTTCTCTGTGTGATAGCCCCAGCTGTCCTGAAACTCATTTTGTAAACCAGCCTGGCCTTGAACTCACAGATCTGCCTTTGCCTCCTGAGTGCTGAGATTAAAGGCATGTGCCTCCATGCCCAGCTTGATTTTACTTTTTGAGACAAGGTCTCTTACTGAACCCAGAGCACATCAGTTTTGTGAGGACTGGCCCATAGATTCCAGGGATCTTCCTGTTTCACATTCAGCCCCAGTGCTGGGGTTGTAGACATACACTGTGGCATTTAGCTTTTATGTAGGTGCCGGGATCTGAACTCAGATCCTCACACCTGACCTGCCAGCCCTTTAGCAAGTGAGCCTGTTCCCAATTCCTATAACTGCATTTTTCAGACAGGGTTTCCCTCTATAGCACAGGGTGGCCTCAAGTTTGGAATCCTTTTATATGAGGCTCTCTGATGTCAGGATTACAGGATTTTGCCATCCTTCACGTGTATTCTTTATCTGTATCCTACTTGATTGACAGCTGAGTTTTCCAGACTTGTTTAAATGGCATTCTCGGTGGAGATGGAAGAGTACAGTGAGGAGGGTTGTGCACCAGGGTCTCTCACTAAAATCGGGCCTTTTTACACTCAAGCTTTCTAAAGCCTCTACATTTAGTGTTTAGTTTACAAACAACAGGCCTTTGTTTTTGGAAGCCTCTCCTGTCCATTGATTTTCACAAATGCAGGTTCTCAGGCTGTTCTAGGGAGACCATAAGGGCAAATCAAGTCATTGTCCTTATGAGCTAATTGCTAGTGACAACACATATGACAAACCAATAGATAATTAACACATGAAGCAGGGGCGGGGACCCTGGAGGACAACAGGGCAGGGTAGTGGGAGGAGAGTGATGTGACAAGATTTTAGCACCTAGGCTGGATGATCGGAATGATGGGTAATCTCTCTTCCATCTCTAGCCTGTTCGCTCTGCACACCCACTCACCCACAACCATGTGCTGTATGCATCCGAGTCATCCAAAGACAATCATACCACCCAAGTCTTGAATTCAAACCCACCTGTATGCTTTCTAACGAAGTCTTATTTTGGTGCTCTTCACAGAAAATTCATTTCAAAAGACTAAGTGGGCTGTAGGAACATCTGCTAGTCTTGCTTTTCATTAGAGAGATTATTAGAGCCCACAGTTGTGAATTTGTTATGTGAATTGAATCTCATACCCAGCATGCTTGCAGGAAGGAAAAATTCAGACTGGGCATTAGGGGTAATAATAAGCTTTGTTGGCTTTCTGGGAGAAGGTAGACACATGGTTAATGAAAAGAAATCTGGGCCTGGGGTGAGAAGACCCAGATTCATATCCCTATGGTGATCATATGTTGTCTTGATCTATGAAACCAGATAGTAATTATACCTTTCTCAACACTGCATGCTTTGAAAAATATTTGTGTGTGTGTGTATGTATGTGTGTGTATGTATGTGTGTATGTGTGTGTATGTATGTATGTGTATGTGTGTGTATGTGTTTGCATATGTGTGTATGTGTGTATGTATGTATGTGTGTATGTATGTGTGTGTATGTATGTATGTGTGTGTATGTATGTGTGTATGTGTGTGTATGTATGTATGTGTATGTGTGTATGTATGTATGTGTATACATATGTGTGTGTATGTGTGTATATGTGTGTCTATGTGTGTGTGTGTCTATGTGTATGTGTCTATGTGTATGTATGTATGTGTGCACATATGTGTATGTGTGTATGTGTGTGTGTGTATGTAGTGTGTGTGTGTGTGTGTGTGTGTGTGTACATGCCGCTTTGCCTGTGTGGAAGTCAGAGGGCAATGTTCAGTTGTCGGATCTCTCCTTCCACTATGTAGGTCCCAGAGATTGAACTCAGGTCACTGGGCTTGGCTGTAAATGCCTTTACCTACTGAGACATTTCACTGGCCGTCTGCATGTCTGAGGGAGGTGAAATGACATTTCAAACACTGACAACGTGTTTTTCTGAGATGTGGAGGACCACCTATGTTGCCTGTGAGGTTGCTTTGCAAATTGTTCCCATGACACCTCCTTAGCATTCTTAAGTATTGACATGAAAATGTTTCACTTGCTGATCTTTACTACAGTATTTGGAGCTGTTCAGATGATGGGGAGTGAAGATCCACCTTTTCCTCTGAGAGACTAAGGCATCTACATAAACACCACATGAGATTAAGAGAGTCAGGCCCTACAGTCCTACTGCCTAAGTCAGTAATACTTGCTTCCTTCCAGTTCTGTGACCTTACACAAATATCTCGGGGTTTCCTATTCTGATAAGGGAAATCACACTTGTACCCCTTAGTGGTGCTCTGTAGCACAGACAAGCTCACTTAAACATGATAAGTTTTATCATTACCTTCAATAGCCTAGAGAGAATTCACACAAAGGCCCCATCTAGGAAGCTAGGATGGGTTGCTTTAGGCATATCCCTAGATTTTATAATTATTTGGCCGAGAGGAAGAGGGCCAGTGAACACAAACCATGATCACTAATGACTATTTGATCCAGAAATAGCCAAGTGCTTAATATCAAAAAGATCTGATGTGAATTAAGGTGGGTCTGATGGTCTTCTCCTGTCTACCCTCAGGGTGGTTAGTTAACAAGGCTCTGGAAACTGTGGTGACACTTGGGTGACTGTAAAGCTTCTGAGTAAACTGCGGATCCAGGAGACAGAATGAGGAAGACTCAAGAGCTAGGTTGGAAGCATATTAATGAATAACGGCTCTGGAACTAAGGGAGGTGGTGGCGATGCAGATAGTTCACTGCATAAAACCTAGCATGGGAGTCCATCTAGCTCCCAGAATGCCAGTCTGAGACACTGTAAATGAGGACTCTAAACAACAGAACCTGGGCCATTCTTCATCCTGCAGTGGTCATTGCAAATTCCTGGGCACTAACTATACTGGAGTTGCTTTTGAAGAGGCTCACACAGTACCACCCCGAGAAAGCCACTGTGGATATTCTAGGGCAGTGGTTCCCAACCCAGAGCCACCCTGTCCCTCAGAGGACAATTTTCAATGTCCAGAGAGTTTTGGTTTCACAGCTGGAAGAGATGTGGATGTGCTCATAGGTGTTGCCTTATTTCAATTTTCTGCAGCTGCCTGGTTTGCCTGCCTACTGTGCAGGGAGGGGAAGTCTTGCTCACAATGAGATCAACTTGCATTGAGACTGTATCACACCCCTTGGAATAGCAGTTAAAGCTGAAAAACCCTATATGCGGGTAGCACTTAAGGATAAGTTTAAACCTCGAGATCAAAGAACTAACCTGAAATAAGAGGTCAGTAAATCTGGCTTCCAAGAAGCAGGGGCCAGATATGCATGAGAGTTTGAAGTTCCCTTTTATGGACAAGGATTACTTTCCCCCAGAAATACATTGTATGTAATGACATAGTCCTTCCCTTTGGCATGAACAAAATGCACCTTCAAACCCATTCCAGTTCATCAGTGAGTCACACTGAGACGTTGGAAATTTTATTTTGCGAAGGCAGCGAGTCATGTCTGGTGTTTGCCACAGAGCACCCAGATTGGAGGGTGAAACATTACAAATGTAGGCTGGTGCGGTCAGTATTCATGCCATACAGGGGAGCCTGAGAGAGACTGTGAGACCACTAAGTTCAGAACCAAATATTTCCCTTTAGGATTTCCTGTGACCTTGAGACAACATTACGGAAAGTAACAAATCCCTTAAAATGGATCTGCCTTAGGGCTAGAAGCTGAACTGGGTTCCTTGAAAGGCTAAAAAATAACCATGAGATCATAGAATTTTATAGATTGAAGTGATTTTTGGAGGGTTAGGGTTAGGGTTAGGGTTAGGGCAGAGTTCAATTTCTTGTGTCCAATTTAAACTGGATTTCTTTTACATTATTCTCAACAAGCAACAATTTTATCCCTAGCTAACATCTAAAGTGGAAAGGGGTTATCTAAACAAATAAGTTATGTGTCTATATTTATTAATATTTCAAACAAAATACTGTGTCTTTTGAGAAAAATTTCCCTGCTGTCCAGGCTATCCAGGAACTTCCTACGAAGCTGAGAATGACCTTGAATTGACACTCTTGATTCCTAGTTTCATGTAGTGCAGGGGACTGAACTCAGGTCTCTGTTGATGCCAGGGAAGCACTATACCCACAGAGTTGGGTTCCTAGCCTCATGCTTTATTTCTGTGTGTCTGTCACAATGATTGGCATTCAGGGCTCAACAGATGCTGCCACAATTGCAGAGTATAGACTGACCATGTTCACTCTGGGCTGTCTGTATTAAAACACATTACCTTATACATTCCGCTTCTAATAACATTCCTATTAGTATTTATAACTAACTTAGATATATACAAGGTAAGGTTATTGACTAGGATAGGGCCTTCCCATACTGCATGACCTGCATGGCTTTTCTCTGTGTGGATACACTAGTGAACCTGTTGGGACTGTTGCTGGCAGATACTGTATCCTTTGTTGCTGTTGTTATTAGTTTCCATTCTTTCTTTCCTCTTTTATTTTTCTGAGACAGGTTTCACTGTGTTGTACAGGCTGGATTCCAACTTGTAATCTTCTTGCTCTCCCTCCTGAGTTTAGGGTTTACAGGTATGTACCATCTCTCCAGTCAAACTGAGGTCTGTAAGTGCCGAGGCCCTTCCTTAGGTGTGATTACAGCCTTCTGCCTGCATTACTCTCTGTCTCATTTTCTACAGTTAGTCTTCTAAAAACTTGGAGTGTTAACTGCCAACTTTTTATATGGAAAGTCTTATTCACTTATACCAAATGGAATTCCTTATTCCAGTTGAAGAAAGTGTACTGCTGTTTCCTCTGAAGTGACTACAGTGTTCTCTCCTGTCATCTGGCCACACTTTTAACTGTCAGAGAAGACTACCCTGAGGTGACCCTCCCCTTAAATGGCTGGGAGCCCTGTTGTAAGCCTGCTCCCACTTGGTACCCTTCAGAGACGGGCACTCACAGTCTGACCTCCCAGGGATTCTAGGCTTCTCTCAGTCATCATCATTCTCTCATCAGCACCAGACACAAAACCTGCTCCATAACAGCTATTCAGCAAAGAACTGTTGATAGATCTTTCCATGACTAGGGGCTATGATTAGAATGTGTTCCCCCAACTCCATGCACTAGAAACCAAACCCGTAGTGCAGCCATGTTGTAAGGTAGTCAGATCATAAGATTCTGCTTTCATAAATAGACTGTCTTTATCAAGGTCCTTGTTATGAGAGTACATCCCTTATAAAACTTCTCACCCTTGACTACTTTCAATTTCTCATTTTCCACCTTGACATGACACAGAAAGGATGCCCTTGCTGGATGCTGGCACCATGATCCTGGGCTTCCTGGAGCTAGGAAATAATATGTCTATGTTGTCTGGGTCACCCAGTCTGTGGTACTCTAATAACATCCCCTGGCCAACATGTACATCAACTTCTGAGTGGGCCACACTCTTTCCGTGAGAACCGTGCTGGGGATGGGGATAAGGGGCAGGTGCTGAGGTAGGAGAGGACTGCAATGACCCAGGTGAGGACAACAGAGGTCTGAGAGAGGGAGCATCAGGAACAGGGGGCAGAGAAGCAGATACAGACATCTGCATCTATCACTGCAGAGTGGATAGGATTTGCTGACAGATATGGAGCTTGCCATGGATGACCCTAGGTTTCTATGTGAGCAATGCTAGGTGTAAACCTGTTTTTAATCAAGGAAGAAAAGACTTCTTTAAAAGCACAGTCCCTTCAGGATTTTTCTAGAATCCCTTCATATCCCATTTCATTTTGCCAACAGGAAATGAGAGCACAGAGATCATCAAATGGATTGACCTCAGAAAAAGTGAGTGGCTGGATAAAATTGAAAGTCCAGATTCTGCCATGAATGCCAACCACCCATAGAGAGAAATAAAGACCATGTAATTCCAGGAAACTGGCAAACATACATACACAGAGAGAGAGAGAGA